>JAUCBJ010007586.1:0-36388 GCA_032718475.1 Nemertoderma westbladi
AATAATACAGTAGGCTTGACCGCAAATAAATTTAAGCCCACGAATCCAGTCTCCCGGTGTTATAAACGGGTCATTTGGACGCGCATGGACTGGCTTCGGCTAATGTTTTTGGTTTGTTTTGTATTAAATCTTGTCATCTTATAAAAGGCAGTTTATCAATAAATATAAATTTCGGCAGGTTAAACTGCTGAAGGTCTATAAAAGCGCGTACAAGTTCTGATAACAAATATTTTTCATTGAGGTCCGGTAGGGCTTGAGTTGTAGGAATTGGTAGCTCTCCTCTACACAGCACTATTATACTGTAATAATATTCGGTTCTATAAAACACATGATGAATAAAAAGTAGACTTAAATTCAACGTACAGTATATTACCCAAGTCTATTTTGTTTACATTGGATAATTTTAAATCTACAGAATAAGCTACTAGTCTACCGGTGAAGTGATGTTTATTGATGGTTATTGCTTGTGAGTTAAACGAAAGCTGATATTATATACTATAATCGTTTCGTAACCACTTGCAGTTACAACAAACAGACAAATGGTTGAAATTAGTCAGCCCTTGTCAATGCGTTAGAACATTAAATGTCCTTGTACTGTAATACAATAACAACAATGGCAATGGAGAATCGATATACGTTGAGATCATATGATGGGTTTAACTAAACTGTACAGGTACACTGCATAAAAAGTGGTTTATCGGGCAAAACGAAACATTTTAACACATAAAACCATCCAAACTCATCAAAATAATATATATTTTATATTATCATTTCAATTTCAATGCTGGGTTTATTAATAAAGCAATAAAGTGGAGACTAACCAAAAACGGAAAATAGCAAAGCGAGAAACTTTTTTCTACAGTATATTTGATTTTTTGTAGAAATTTCGCAACTCCCAGAACACAGCTTGTATGATTTGATACTCACTATCTTTTTCCAGTCAGCCCAGCATTATCGCGTTTCGGACTACAGTCGGCAAATGGCGTGAGTACGAAGGTACAGTACGAAACTAAGTTACAGTAGGTACTGTATGAAGAAGATATACTGTAGATGATGGATGTGGAATTAATAACGAGACAGACATTGCAGTGGCAGGGAATGGTGCATAATATTCAATGCAACAATAAATAATATCAATTCTGTATTCTTGTATGGATATATTGGGGTATAATTACTTTGGGGACCGACCTTTTATATACCGGTAGGTATACTGGGCAATTCCACAGGTTTGGAGACATTTTAGAGTAAACATAAACTCTTCATAATCGGTTAGAATTTATATCTCCTTTCTACAGTATAATTCAAATTTACTAAAATTTTTTCAAATCTGGCAAAAAATTATAGTTTGGGGTACAATAACATCACTAAAATGTACTATATGTAAGACCATGGAATACTAAATATAGATATAATAACATCTAATATCTAATATAATATATAATAATATAATATATAATATAATAATAGATAATATCTATATTTAGTAGATAATATCTATAATATTTAATATTCCATGGTAAGACTTACTTGAGTTATAAAAATGAGTTGTCAAAAGGGAATAATTTAAAATATACAGTAGATATCTTTGTAAATTATTTGAGTATTGCCACAAAATAAATGCCATAAGAATATCAGATTTCGGAATATACAGTACTTGGACAAGCAACGTTTGACATTCTCTTGGTCACATACATAACTTATTCAATGTATAACTTGATTATATTGTTTGTAACATCCGACACTTTTTTGAGCATTTTATTCAATAACTTTGTAGCTGTTACTTGTACTCGTACTTGTACTATAAGAACCGCAGTACTGTGCAAACCCTTAGAATACAAGGCATTTCACCCTGCAGATATTATAGAATTAGTCTCTTAACATCCAACACGTAACGTCAGACACCAACAGTGTGACGTCCGACGAGGTTATTACAGTATAAATATGCCGCTATTGATAAATCAGCATGGCTGTCATAATAACAAATCCATCCTGATTGGATGGCCTTTGTCATACTGTATAATGAGAACATGATGGGCTGTGAACATTCTGTGTGACTACCAAACAATGGAAAGCCGATTATGCTGACTTCCGGATCCATGATCCCAGGTAACAGAGAGAGGTCGTCCACATGCTCAAGCATAACATCCTTTGAGCTTATTGTCGTCCGATCAGAGACTTGCTGAGGACTTTCAAAGTTAACTGTCAAAATTTTGACCAACTTGGAGTTAACAAAAAGACCAACACTAGAACCACCCTCTTCTAATGAGCTGATGAGCCATTGGGCTACCTCTAGTGATTCTGAGAGTTACTCCTAAGTCACCCCCAGGGTCTAGATCAGTAAGGTACTTGGCAGGATTTCCTCGACTTCTGGAGCCAGTAGGTGGAGTTATCATGACCCCATCATCATTATGATGATCTAAGGACATTCGTACAGTAGAACATAGTCAACCACAACTATAAATACGAATGGAGCAAGTGTGTCTCCCTGGAGGACTCCACATAAAATTTCGCATGGATCTGGCTCATCATAAACAGTTAGACACAAATGTCGCTGAACCATCGTATACTGATCTGATTGCTGCAATAATTTCATTAGGAATCCCATATAATGTAACTAAGCTGCACATACGTGAGCGAGAGACTGAATCAAAGGCCTTGAAGAAGTCAACAAAGATAACAGCCAGATGCCTGTCTTTCTTTTTTTATAATTCTTCAATTATCCGTCTAAGTGCCAAAATGGGCTCCATGTTCCCACGACCTTTACGGAACCCATTCTGATTTCCACGGAGCAGTCTCTCAATGGGATCCCTGATGCGATTTAATAGAATTATATTGTATAGCTTTGCAGCAATCGAGATCAATGAGATTCCCCGAAAAGAACCGTAGAGTGTTAGGTTGCTCTTCTTCTTGGGAACTGGCACCAACTTATTTTTTTTTCATTTTTTGACTGACTCTCGTCGTAAGTACAGTGCATGTCTACTGTATATGCAGTTATACTGTATGTACTGTATGTACACTATATTATTGTGCTTGATGGTTTCTCTTTTCAATTAACTAAAAAAAACAACAAAAAATAAAGCATTATCTCTTATATTTAATCATATATTGTACATTATTATCATTTATTATCATTAACATCCGACATGTAACATCCAACACCGAAACTGTTATCTTCATTGCCATAGTATTTCTTAAAACTCTGGTTAGGATAAAATGTTAGGATAAAAAAAATTTCAAATGCTTGATGAGGACAAAATAAACTGTATGAAATTTTCGTCAAAAAAGTATTGTTTTCAGCCAAGTATATATATATATATATATATACCAATTGAGGGAAAGGAGCAGGTTACAGAGGCGGACTTTTCTAACCAAAACAAAAAACGATCAATTTACCTATTGAGGGAATCCATATGGTCAGACAGTCAGTAGTCGCATGGTCAGACAGACGGTTGAAAAGGTCGGTCCCCAAAGTAATGTGACCCATATATTGACATGGAAAAATGTGGCTAAAATTTTGAATAAAGATATCGTTGTAGGGTATACAGTAGATCGCTACTGTCACTGGGCGCCCGGAGTATCGCGATACACTGTACAGTACAGTATACACGTATATTCATTTTAAGGGATGTTTCACAGTTCTAGTCTATTTTTGAATGTGTTCAAGCATGGAGTACCAACTATTACTCTCATTAACAACACTGTCCGGTAGAAAGTTCCAAATATTTCTGGAAATACAGTACTGTACTGTAGTTCTAATTATAAAACGTTGCATACGTGCGTGGTTATGCGGGTAACATCTACGACTACACGTAGAATGGCGTGACAAGGTAGTTAATGTTAAAAGTCTGAAACTGATCATATATGGCCCAATGTGTCGACGTACGCTTAACTACGCGTAGCCCTACGCTTAGGTCGGAAAGATGTATCCCATGAATCGACCAATTAAATAATAGCATAGGCCTAGAACTGTAGAAAGCTAGTCAGTTATTCCTGTATTCAGTTATTGCCACATCACCTTCTTACTTTTATCTGTACCGGTACCACTACCAGACTACATGATTACCAGGTAGTTCAGTACCAAATCTATTACTGTATTACCCATTACTGTTGTATTACAATACTAAAAAATTAAATTAAAATAGGCTGATGATAGATTGGCCTTCTACCATCTACTGTTACATGTACAACGTTGACGGACTGATCAAACAGTCAAATACAGAAATATGGCGATTATATTAACGATGATAGGTCGGATGGCCGATGGACTTCCACTTACAGCTTCTTTGGAGGATAACCAACAGTCTGGATATAATCTTACTCAGTTTCAAACTCAAGCGAAGATGCTATTCAAGAAACTAACAGCCTCATCACCGGCGAAGTGCAGTTTGGAATCTGGGGCCTATATTTTCCAGTTAGTTAAAATTATCGTTACCCACCGTACACAGGTACAGCTGTACAGGTTTGCCGACTGCGCCGGCACCAGGCCAGCCTGGAAAAAGTCACCCAGGCGCGCACAACGCCCGCGCACTTCATTGCCAACCGCGCATTCCCAT
This sequence comes from Nemertoderma westbladi, assembly GCA_032718475.1. NCBI lineage: Eukaryota > Metazoa > Xenacoelomorpha > Nemertodermatida > Nemertodermatidae > Nemertoderma > Nemertoderma westbladi. Next base: position 4,554 of record JAUCBJ010007586.1, read on the forward strand.
ATAGAAAAATCGCGCACCCCAAGAATCTTAACCGCGCACCCCAAAAATCTCAACCGCACACCCAAAAAATTCAACCGCGCACCCCCAGACCCCGAAAATAAAATGTAGGATAGGCCTACTGTAGTTTAAATTGTGCGAGACTACTGCTACGACTACCGCAAGCCTGACACGGGACCGGTACAATTTAGTAGCAGACTGATTGCTGCCCAAGCCCAACGAAAATCGTATAAATCGTAGGCCTACTTACTGCAATACTGTATTACACATTTATTTCAGTATTTATCTTTATTTTTCCTTCTTCTTAGCCACATTAGCACCTTGGAGTGCTGCCCTGCCAACATACTGGCGATATCTCATGGCTGTCGGAGAAGTGGCTGTCGAGAAAGTTTAGAGTATTTATTTACATGCAATCCCCTCGACTGCTCGCTCTATCTGGGCACCAACAGGCGGTTTATATTTAAAATTGTATGCCTACAGTATATTTCTCTAGTTCAATTTTGGAATAAAAAATTTCATTGCGAAATCTAATAACTATTTACATACATGTATAATGCGTACATGGAGTTCTTGGAAATGCTGCGACGAGAGTAAGTACGGAAAACGGAAATAAGGTAGCATAATGTAATCAGGTCATACTGTATGTTTAGGTTAACCGATCACAGTTCTGAATTAAAAATGTAATGTTCTTAGCAGCTTAGTGGAATGATATACTTTTATTTGTTTATTTAAAGGTCAGCAATAATATTAAAGGTTTTAAAAAGAATATTAGAGAATTTCAAAACATATTTTCGGCCGAAATTTCGGCCGAAATATTTTTTTACATTTGTTCAGCTCTTTCATTTGATGTCATTTTCGGCCGAAATTTCGGCCGAAATATTTTATTACATTTTTTCAGCTCTTTCATTTGATGTCATTTTCGGCCGAAATATTTTATTACATTTTTTCAGCTCTTCCATTTGATGACATTTTCGGCCGAAATTTCGGTCGAGATTTCGGCCGAAAATGACATCAACTGAAAGAGCTGAAAAAAATGTAACAAAATATTTCGGCCGAAATTTCGGCCGAAAATATGTTTTGAAATTCTCTAATATTCTTTTTAAAACCTGTTTGCGCTTTTGAAGACCTTTGACAGTTTAACCTGCCAAATTAGGATGTCTTTTAGATGATATATAGTCTTTAGCCTATGACGAGTATTTGATACACTACATTAGCCGAAGTCAGTCTATGCGCAATCATTCACCCGCTGGATATACCCGGGAGACGGAATTCGGAGCTTAATGATTGATGGTGTAAGCCTACTGTATTATTCGACTGATCGTAATATATAATCTCTGACAAATATTATTCACTTTCGGGAAATATTAACAGTTCCTTTAGGACGTGGCGCTCTAATTATGTAAACAGAGTTATGACTTAAACCAGACGCAATGAGATGGCTATAGATTCACGTATATGGCGCATTCTTTAGGAGATGCTTTGTTATCAGTTACAATCATACACAATGCTGCACAATGCTGCACACCAATCTGCCGACCTTCACTAATTTTAGTCACATACAAAGAGAATAACAGACAATACATGTAGGGCCTATAAAATAGCATTAGATTCACTTCAAACCACTTAACATAGGTCGCAATCGTTTATCTGTAACCGGTCTCTCTAACCTTTAGTATATCAAGAAGGTTGGGTGTCTGACTATTGATCAGTATTCCAAATATAATCTTCCATCAACAAATATAATGAATAATCGACAGCAAAAGCAGTAATGTTAAGTAAGATATGCATGATATGTTTAGTAAGCATTGAATTGCATTGATAAGGTAACTCGATTTGCATTGGTATGGTTAGGTAAGATAACAGATATACGTTCTATAATTAAGCCTACTAATGTAAGACTAAAGACTGAAACACGGAGGTGCCAAAAGCCGGTGTTCTTAGGCTCTGGGCAAAAACATAACACTGAATTCCTGAGTTTCTGTATCCACCTCCAACACAGAGACAAAAAACGCTCTGATTGGTCGACCGAACAACGAGAGAACAAAGAAACAAAGAAATGTCGACGTGGCAATATCAGCTGTTAGCCGTCGTCATGGTAGCGACACTGTTTTCAAGAGTATCGAGCTTATTGCGTCCCGAAATTGCGGATTATGTCCTCTAAAGTACAAATACAGAAGAAATGGCTTTTATGTCCTCTAAAACACCAGTACAGTAAGGACACGGCCTTTTTATGCCCAGCAAACCAACTACAGAGTACTTTACGGGGAAAATAACCGGCTAATTACGCAAAAGCTTTTACACCGCTCCCAGAAAATGGGATTTAAGTCTATAAAATATAACAAATCACAGTTTCTAAAATATAAAGATACTCTAAACAGTTAGTCTTTCTTACGCAGACGGCGTTTACGCAGTTTTTTGAGGCTAGCAAGAGTCCTTTTCTCTTTGGGGCGAGCCACTTTACTAGGAGGGCTATAAATCCTGGGTGAAGGGTGCAATATGATTGCATCAGAAGGTGTAGGATTATGGTCGGGGTATCCGCCGTTTCGATATGCTTCTCCTCGAGCTGATTTTCCTCCGCTCGTAGCTGGATACGTCCATCCAAAACTCTCGCAGAGAATGGGGTTGTCTAAGTTCGATATCTTCTTAGAGATTCTGGATTTCACAATCGAACTGAGATAAAGACAATTCGTTTATCGCTTGGACTTGCTGTTACAACTTACGTTTATCTGAACAAACGCAGGTTTCCTTTCTGATCTTTGTAGAATAGCGTTTAACTCGTTTGGTACAACGCTCTCCGCCACTTTGGTGACAGGTTATATCGTGTTAAGCCGGGACGATGGTAAGGGTTAAACGGCGATATTAATGTCCGCGTCCCAATCCGGCTAGGTAGAATGGGCTAATATCTAGGAAGCCCACAACTAGGGTGCCACCGACTAATTTTTTCAGGTAACCCTAGATCTTTGAGCAGTGAGTACAGCTCGGGAGGATCCGTCATACTAATAGGATCAAGAGTCTGAAGTCTCACTAGGGAATGAGGAGTTCTGATCGAGTATTCCGAAACTCTGATCATTGGTTTATTTAAGGATCGTCTGAGTCGAACGAACGTAGGTGATACATCGAACAAGTTTCGCTCGAAACTCCCGTAAGTATAGCGAGTAAAACCGGGTTTAAAGCAACGTCTCTACAGATGTTTATGTCTTTCCGTTTGTGGGTTGGGTTTAGGGCATTCCTCGCAATAATACCAAAAACGCACGTCTTGTAGGGGAAACGCGAGTGATCTTTCTCCAGCTTACAATATTCCTCCATCCGTTCGAAGCTATCCGATACAACAGGTAGCGATCGATCGGCGGTAAGATACATCATAGTGGAATAGAGCCGTTTGAGTCCTGCCATGCGGTCATGATGTATACCTTGAGGATATCGAGTTTCTAGATTCTGTTGACTGGTAATATCGAGATAGGTTTCTCTCAAGAATTCCAGGTATTTGGTGAAGTCGCTGCATTTATCCGGCTCTTCGACATCTGCACTTTCGAGTCGGTTTCGAATAGAATTTTCGTGTTCGAGTCTCAGTTTATCGTTCCGCTTCCGCTGGGTATGATATTTAAATAAACCATTTCCCTTTGGTGTCTATATCGTTCGTATCGTGTAGGTCAATAGGATGACCAGTAGTTAAGAAGTCCATATACGTACCATTACGATGCGTATAGCGAGCGGTGAATTTTCTACAGTCTAACCCACGCGCAAGTTGCTCCCGGGACATTGGCGGTTAGATATAACGACCATCGTCCTCCGTAGTAGTTGGACCAGCGTCGCCGCGTATCAAGCTATCAACAAATGCTTGTAAAGGTAGAGTATATCGTTCCCTGATACCAAGATCATCTTCTATCAACTCAATCATATCTGCTATATAAGTTTATCCATATTATAATGAGTTTATATTTAGGCGAGCGGGCGTCGCTGCCTACCCCTCTCTGCCCCCGGACAGTGCGAGATCCTCAGCGCTGGTGTACTTTCGCCGATGTGCCTATCGCCAACGTCGTAGCTGCACAACGACTATAACAACCAGCACGAGCCACTCCACCGTCCGTCCCAAAGGCTTAGATATACTTCAGGTTCTTACTGGAGAGTTAGGGTTACTTTCACAATTGCGACTCGCTACTGTAAACACACCTTAGTAGTAACATTCACCTACAAACGCACAAATTCCACGTAACAGTCACAAATGGTACACATTCTATCACACATTCGGGTCATTTGTCCGTTAGTCAAGTGCCTTCCAGAATGTCACGTTGTTATTATGTATTCTTGGATACTAGCGGTGTGCTATTTATTCCGTATGCTATTCAATGCCCAAGCCCTTTATTGTTCTTTTAACTCACTTCTAATTCTAGCGTGGTTGTTGCCATGGTGACATTATGGAAAGCTAGCGGTAGAATTAGGGTAATTCTCATGCATACAGATCTGGGGTGCTATTTAATAGTAATTCTTTAATTGTCAATATCCTCTCTATATATGACACTTAATATAGTGAATCTCCGCTCCCATGATCTATTAATTAATGGAATTTTGGGAATGTTATAAATTGTATAAAAATGACAATTTATTAAATTCATTAAAATATATGAATTTAAATTTATTCCCGTAAATTTTATTATTTAATGTTAAATAGACACAATTTTATTCCAGAACGTGTCTGGGAACTGGGATCCTTGATTCTAGGAATTTTGTCCTTTTAAGAGTATCGGTAAGTGCTACGATATCTTGATCGACTAGAATGTTAAAGGATCTAAAATTTGACAGATTTTGTAAATATTAATAATTAATATTTAGGATGGGCACCAATTTATTCCAGAACTTGTCTGGGGACGTTAACCACTGATTCTAGAATTTTGTCTTTCAAGTATATCGGTGGGTGCCGCGATATCTTAATCGACTAGAATTACAGATGGTCAAAAGGTTTAACAGATTTATTTGCGTTTCACGCTACTGTTAGAGGGACATCACGCTACTATATGTATTATTTAATATACGGTATGAGAGCAATATCGCACGAAGCAATGTCAGTGTGAAGAGGCAAGTCGTTTCCAAGGTCTACCCAGAGCTTGGTTTAGCCGAGACACGAGGATCTGAACTTTGCATTCCTAATACTCTGCCTACCAATAATACTTGAATATAGTAGTGGCTTTATTGTACTTTAATAAGTACGGACATTTCATCTTACTGTAGTTACGTATTTATAATATAACACGGACAGTAAGGAAAGAGAAAAATACTTGTTTCTCACCGTCACACTAAATATAATATAAGTAATTACGTACGCAATAAACACGAATATATTGCACTATTCTACTAAATAATCGCTAAATAATATTCTACTAAATTAAATAAAACGATTATAATAAAATTACATAGTAATACATACAGAAATATAAAAATAATAAAATAATATAAAATAATAGAGTCACACACCCACTCCATATGTTGTTACGTTATGGAGTCCCTAGATGTTTGAAGGATTAGGGAGGTGGTCGTGGGAAGAGAATCTTGCCTTCCACAGTTTCCGGAGAGTCCTCCATTCCCTTCCGGTAAACACAAACGACCGACTGGGTGATTGAGTCGCTGCATCCCGAATACAATTCCAGGTTTCCTCTTCGTCCTGGAATAGTGACGATAGAAACATCGCTCTAGGTACACGACGGCCTTACAAAGCTGATTCCAGGAGCTATATAGTGGTCCGTCGCTCCCTGCAGGAGAGGTGAGAGTCCCTGCGAGACGTCTGATGTTCCAGAGCTCCAATCGCTCTCTCTGATCTTCATGAAGGATCCACTCGCGGTGGGGAGGTCCAGATCCACGGTGTCGTCCCTGGCAATATGTAATACCGACAGATCTATCCCGGGTTCAAATAACTCCGATCCACCCGTTCGGGTTTTAGGTTTGACTTTCTCCGCTCCCTTGGCTGGTCTAATCTCAGTCGGAGTAAGATGGGGAGGCCATTCATCCTCCTTACTCAGGAAGTCGGGTTCACCTAACCGGTCTGTAGTATCTGTCAGTTCTTGAGGAGTTGCTCCTCTGGAAGCGATGTCAGTTGGATTAAACTTCTTGGGGCAATATCTCCATTGATCTACATTGGAGCTAATATCGTCATTATCTGAGGAGTATGGTGTTCCCTCAGTTGGGTCGTCTCCCTCACTAGTATCATCTTCCCATTCACTCACCTGGCAGACGCGATCTTGAAGCAGTCTTTCTCTGAGCATTCTTCGGGAAGGTCCAGTAAGGTACCAACCTACTCTAGTTCTTACCGCATAGGTCTGAAGTGGTTGCGGTTGAGCAGGTCGTTTCTCCAATGTCTCCAGCGCCTCATGCGCGTTTTGACCGATTAATATTTGTACTCCAGGATAATCAGTGTCGAATCTAGGAATGTTAAGTTGTTGGGCATGATCATCTTCGTCCCAATTATAAGGTTCCACTTGGGTGGTAGCGAAGTTCTTTATTGCCACCATTTTGACTGACCTTATACTGTGTTCTCCTAGTTTATCCTGTGGAGTGGACAACTCACCTATATAATAGTCGGCAGCCACAGCAGATTTCCAAACCTGCATGATCCCTGACATGTTTAGCTTGGTTCGGAACTTGGGTTGTCCAGCAAAGATGTCTTCGGCTAGTTCTTTATCGATGAATGTTCCTGTGCTGCTGGAGTCCAGGAGGGCGTTCACTATATAGCTCTTCTGAGGTCCGTGGACCCGTAACTGGACTACAGGAAATTCTCGGATTCCTACATTTGAAGTTGGCGCTTTCCAAGATTGTTGTTGATCTGAAGTAGTTAGGGTGAGGTCGCTGTCTGTGTCTTTCTCATACATGAGTGCTCGATACACTGCGGTGGTGTTTATTAAGTAACAGGATTCGTTTTGGTCGGAGAATTCGTCCGTATAGAATCCTTCCATCTCAGAACTTTGGTCAGTGTCGTTCACATCACTGAATTGGACATGTAGTTGTTCGGACTCACTTACCTGACTCGGGCTGCTTCGTTCGAATTCCGTGTGCAACAAGATATGATGTTTTGCGCCGCACTTTGCACACCTTACGTCGGAGTAACAGGTTCGCCGTTGGTGTCCTCGTCTGAGGCAATTATAACACAACCGCTTATCCCACATGACTTCACGTCTGTCCTTTAGTGATTTCCTCAGGAATTCATCACACGCACTTAAACGGTGGGGCCCATCGCACAGCACACATTTGGGCTTGATGTTACTTACTTTAACATGTGCTGTGTGGTGCACGTTCGTTCTTTCCTCGGGCTTTCTCACCTGAATTCTCTTGGGAGACGTAGGAGGAGTTTTTCTTACCTGTTCTCTCCTGTCATTGGTTCGAGACTTGAATTTACTTACCTGGTCTTTAGGCGTTTTATTGACATAATAAGATCTTTCAGTGTCTTTCCCGCTATCCTCTCCTTGAGAAGTCTGGCTTTCGCCGTCGTCTGTATAACACACTGGTGTTACCCTTCTCCTAGAAACGGATTTCTCACTTACCTTGTTTTCCAGTGTCTTCTCTCTGGACTGCCTTATGAGCTGTAATTTCACTTCTCTATCTAAGAATGACATGAGATCAGTCATGGTAGGGTCTCGTCGTTGTTGTTCCATCATATATAACACTTTCTTATCCCAGCGTGTACCTACTCCACCCTTCGGTAAAGTAGAAGCCACTGCTCTAATAACCATAGCACTCTGATACTCATGAGACTTACCTAGCCAATCTAATTGTCTGCAGATCTCCTGAATTTCATCGGAAAACTCTATAATCCCGCTGCTAATAAACTTTCGGGGCGCTACCAACTTTGCATACAAATACCCAGCTATGTTATTCCTATTACCATACCTGATGTTTAGTGTATCCCAAACTTGTCTTAATCCGTCTGGATGTCCAATAAACTTTAACGCCATTAACTTGGGAGATCCTTCCAAGCACTCGATGAGGAATCTAAGTTTCTCTCCATTAGATAGCACAGAGTTCTGTATGTTATCTTTGTAATATTCATTAAAAGGTAACCATTTCATCTCATCTCCATTGAACTTGACGATCTCTCCCACCTTTACCGCTTGCCGGGCTTCGGTTCTAGCCATTTGACGCGTAAAACTTTCTTGGGCCATCGTGTTATTTAATATCGAGTTATCGGTATATAAATTTCTCGGATTATGATCCGGTCTATAGGGAATATCATTATCAACAGGTCTATAATTACTCTTAATAGGGTTCACTATAGGAGTTTCTACTTCGCTAGCAGTATAGATGCGTGTAGGCTCCACACCTTGCGCATGAGATACTTCAGACCTAACAGGTTGACACATTGTTACAGGGGGTGGTGGTATACCCTTTTGTAAATTTACTAATTTATCACGTTCTAGCGCGATATTTTGCTGCACTTCTTGCAACTCTAACCTACTTTCCTTTACGGTTCCCTTTAACTGTTGAACAGTCCCTTCTAACTCTCGGACCTGTTGGGAGGAGCGCATTCGATTCTCCTCCATCTTTCCGAGGAGAATGTCCATCCCCCGCCGTCTCTCGTCCACCCAATCAACCGCCGAAGCGGGATCCGCCAACGTCGTAGCGGGCAGACGAGGGACTACGGGCGATATATCCTTTATATTTCGCTCGGAGTCCAGGACCGACACTGTTTCAAGGGCTGTTCCTCTGGGCACAGGTAACTTGGTACTGTGCAAAGGGAATTTAAAGGCAGGTTCAGGGAGTACAGGTGTCTCTACCACCGAAAGGGTGGCTTCGGGAACAGGCCTAATTATTTCAGGCTCATCTACTATAGTAGGGAGTCTCTCTATTGTAATTATTTGGTCTGTGGGTTCTGTACTACCTAAGTTGGTGTTATTTAGTTGCCTTCTAACAGCTGGAGGCAAATCAGGCAATTTCTGACGGTGGGATGTTCTTTTACGTCTGCTTAGGTGAGATCTATTTCCTTTGCCTTCAGTGTCGGTAGTATCGCCTTCCTCAGATGATGTATATCCCTGTCTTTTGGGAGTAGATCGATTCATCATCTGCATATTACTAGCTGTTAACTGTTTATTTATGCAGTCTTGATTCTCCTGAATGTATTCCAATTCTAGTTGGGTGGTTTCTTCAGATGCCTTTCGTTCTGCTTCTGCCACTGCAGCTGCTAAAGCCGCTTTTCTTTCTGCTTCTGCCACTGCAGCTGCCAAGGCCGCTGCTATTTTCTTTCTGTCTTCTATAAGTTTTTTCTTTACTTGCTCTTCTTGGACTCTAGTGATGCGGAGGAGTTCATCAAATTTAGCTTGGTTCGCAGCTAACATTTCCGCATCGATTGCGTCCAGCACAAGCTTGGTTCCTTCACTATTAGGGCTAAGCCCCTCCAACCTTCTCCTCAACTCTTCATCTCCTACAAAGCGTTGATAGTCTGACAGATAGATGTCAATAGCATCCCTCTTATGCGGTTTCTCTGCTGTCACTTCGCTTTCTTCTTGAGAAGAAGTGGCGTCGGTTGACTCTTCATAGGTTGGCCGCTCATCATAAACCTTATCCGCCATCTTCGCTCCGCATTCGGTCGTCCGCTCAACAGTATCCGAACTACTGGAGCTATCAGGCCGTTGAGAAGTAAGTTCTTGGCTCGCGGGTTGTTGCGGTTCCGCTGCTTCTTGGTCCCGCTTGACCTGAGCTCGAGTGCCTATGATAGACCTACGATGTTGGACTAGCCTAGGGTCTGATACTACTACTTGAGGGATGATCTTTCGCACAGTAGGAGGGGACTTAGACTTTGGTCTGGGATGTTCCATACTTTGATCTTGGTCACAGATCCTTTTAAGACGCTGTCTAAGTCTAATACTCATTCTAACACCCTCTAAGAGACTATCTGACAATGTTTGTTGTGAGTCAGACATGTTTGGTTGTACAGTTGAATGCCTACTGCTATATTACAGTCCAAGCAAGTCTAGTAATTCAGTATTAACTGCTAGCCCAGTAATTAATTACCGATACTGCTACTCAGTGTAGCGTGATATATATAATATTAGAATACCGGTATGCTTATGGTATATATAAGTATTATTACAGACTAGGTTTTTCACAGAAACCGGTATATAATTTTAGCACAAATATATATAAATATATAATAGGCCTATCGTGAATACCGGTATACAGCTTACACTTATAGTGTATATATATAAGTATAATTACAGACTAGAATTAATTACAGAATACCGGTATGATTTCAACCTAAAATTTATAGAAATAAATATAATAAGCCTATTGTAAATACCGGTATGTCAATTATTTTAGAATAATTGAATTTCTGAATTTTAAGGGTTACTTGGTTACTTTAACTTACTTTATTACCGTTATTTAAGCAGTAGTCCAACTGATATTGAGACCTAATTGTTGTATGGCAGGCCTACTATTTATAAATCGTTTGAGTTGATTTATAATATATATATACCCGTTGAAATGGGTTTTTGTCAATGTTTGAAATAAATGTTATTATTTCTGGGGGAGTCACTACACATAAGCTGTGCGCTCTCAGTGGAGTGCTACTTGTTAGACACTAAAACAAATAATTCTAATTTACCTAAGTTACTTAATACTACAAATTACGTACAATTCGGGTTGAGATTACAATCTCTAAATAAACACAAAAATTTAATTACAAATACACAAATACAAATTTTTAGGGTAATTTTACAAGAAGTCTACTAACCAGCCTAACAAAGGGTTAGAATATCTGGTTATTACAACGGACAGGTTACTACGGTATTTGAAAATAATAAGTAGTAGTAAATATACTGCGCTGTCCAGATAGGAAAATACCACCGCCTGACGACCTATAACCGTATCGCTATAGGTACTACGTTATGTATCACGGAGTGTTCCTACCCAGAAGTTAATTACCGCGGTCTACCAGAACCAACGTGCCTATTAACCACTTTACAACACAAATACACTGCCTACACACTAATCACCTTCGGAAAGTACTATACACTAAACCCTAAATTAGGTACAAGTACTTGTACGACAAATAATTAGTAGTTAAAAATACAGCTAAAAGAACCACGGTATCTGCCGGAGTGACCAAAGCATAAAATCTCCAGTCTTTACCTACGCCGTGCAGCCCTGATGTAGTACCGGGGTTAGTTTAACTATAACGGTATGTATAACAAACACAATTACTGTAGGAATAAACTTGGGGATATGAATGTTGCGAATAATCGCATAAACTCTGAATAATAAATATTACGCTACGCGTACAAACTACTCAAACAAAATGCAGACCAAATACTGACAGACTACTATCAAGCCTAAACAAACTACGGTATATGCAGACTCCAAAATGATTAGTTAGTATGCGTTCTAACCCAGTAGTACGACTTATTCTTTCACAGGGGGTTTACCTCACAGCACTTGAAGCCCCTACTTTCCTAACTTAGCACTTTATCGGACAGATGCTCTACACACACCGAAATTTCCTCAAACCCAACAGCAGCCAGACAACTATCCAGTATCCAGCCTACAAATTATCTAAATAAAATTATATGCTACCCGTACAGACTACACAAACAAAGTACAGACCAAACGATGGCAGACTACTATCAAGCCTAAATAAACCACAGGACATGCAGACTCCGAAATGGTTAAGTAGTATGCGTTCTAACCCAGTAGTACGACTTATTCTTTAGATGGGGGTTTACCTTACAGCTATGGCTGCCCCTACTTCCTAACCGTTCTTTATCGGACATACACTCTACATGCACTGCAATCCGTTCAGACCTAATCAACAGTTAGCCAACAGTCAAGCCTACAAATTATCTGTACAATCTGATCAGGCTTACACGCCTTCTGCTCAATACTGGCCTACTAATAAATAAAACTGACAGAAATAGGCCTAAGTAAAATCCCAATAAAAACCAGGCATCCCCGATTAATTATTAAGACCTACCGGCATATAATAATCAAATCGAATAATACTGCTGTACTTGTACTGTAAGTACCGGTTCGGATGATCAGGCAGTCAGGCCTACAGGTTTCCGGTCGACCGGTACTTTAGACTAGATTGCTTACACCGCAATCCAGAAGCAATATCTGTTATTGTTTGCGCTTTTGAAGACCTTTGACAGTTTAACCTGCCAAATTAGGATGTCTTTTAGATGATATATAGTCTTTAGCCTATGACGAGTATTTGATACACTACATTAGCCGAAGTCAGTCTATGCGCAATCATTCACCCGCTGGATATACCCGGGAGACGGAATTCGGAGCTTAATGATTGATGGTGTAAGCCTACCGTATTATTCGACTGATCGTAATATATAATCTCTGACAAATATTATTCACTTTCGGGAAATATTAACAGTTCCTTTAGGACGTGGCGCTCTAATTATGTAAACAGAGTTATGACTTAAACCAGACGCAATGAGATGGCTATAGATTCACGTATATGGCGCATTCTTTAGGAGATGCTTTGTTATCAGTTACAATCATACACAATGCTGCACAATGCTGCACACCAATCTGCCGACCTTCACTAATTTTAGTCACATACAAAGAGAATAACAGACAATACATGTAGGGCCTATAAAATAGCATTAGATTCACTTCAAACCACTTAACATAGGTCGCAATCGTTTATCTGTAACCGGTCTCTCTAACCTTTAGTATATCAAGAAGGTTGGGTGTCTGACTATTGATCAGTATTCCAAATATAATCTTCCATCAACAAATATAATGAATAATCGACAGCAAAAGCAGTAATGTTAAGTAAGATATGCATGATATGTTTAGTAAGCATTGAATTGCATTGATAAGGTAACTCGATTTGCATTGGTATGGTTAGGTAAGATAACAGATATATGTTCTATAATTAAGCCTACTAATGTAAGACTAAAGACTGAAACACAGAGGTGCCAAAAGCCGGTGTTCTTAGGCTCTGGGCAAAAACATAACACTGAATTCCTGAGTTTCTGTATCCACCTCCAACACAGAGACAAAAAACGCTCTGATTGGTCGACCGAACAACGAGAGAACAAAGAAACAAAGAAATGTCGACGTGGCAATATCAGCTGTTAGCCGTCGTCATGGTAGCGACACTGTTTTCAAGAGTATCGAGCTTATTGCGTCCCGAAATTGCGGATTATGTCCTCTAAAGTACAAATACAGAAGAAATGGCTTTTATGTCCTCTAAAACACCAGTACAGTAAGGACACGGCCTTTTTATGCCCAGCAAACCAACTACAGAGTACTTTACGGGGAAAATAACCGGCTAATTACGCAAAAGCTTTTACAAAACCTTTAATATTATTGCTGACCTTTTGGCGTTAACGGCGCCTCATATTTACCTTGCCAAGTAATAGTGTTATGATAAAAAAACTAATAAATTTTGAACTAAAAAATTAACTGTTTTTCTAAACATATGCTTAAAACATATGTAAGTATGGAAATCGAAAACGAAATAGGTGAAATAACCTGCCACGAATGCATATGACGACATAAATACATACAAGACAATACATATGTCAATTAAAATTTCCGTACGTTACATATGTGTTCAGCATATGTGCAGAAAAACAGGAAAATTTTTGGCGCGCAAAAGCGCGCACACACACGCCATGTGCGCGCAAGCGCGTACACACTGACACATATGCCATGTGCGCGCAAGCGCGCACATGTGGCTTGCTCTGTGGGCGCACGGCGCACGTTTTTGGCCTTTTCTGCGCACGCGCACGCGCACCCATTATTTTACCGCGCACAACGCGTTTTAATTTTTGCAAACATTTTCCAGGCTGGGCACCAGGCAGCCAGGTGCCAGGGCTGCACAGCTGCAGGGGGCCTAGGCAGGAAGGCAGCTAGGCTAGGCCTAGGGGGCACTGGAGAAAGGACAGAAGGAGGGTGTCTGTCTACTCAGCCAACCAGCTCCTGTCTGACTGGGCTACTGCTTGCTACACGCATAACGCACAAGGAACACCGGCAGACCGGGCAGCCGGGAGCCGGAACACCGATCAGATCACTTTCTGGCTTTAGCTAAGCTATAAATCAGTAAATTGCTGAATTCTCCATGCATTTACCAGTTTACAGCACTGCCTGTAAGTGTCCGTGCACCGTGCATGGTTCGTGCAGCCACTATCAGACTATTCCAGTATATTCTGTATTTAGCTATTTCGCTACCAGGTATTTGCTGATTTATTATTGTATTAGGAGGTCTAAATATTATTAAAATTTCACACCCAACGATGAGATTATAATTCCCAAATTAATCAACCGGTACCCGGGCATAGCGCTACTGTATACGTCTATACAGAATTATTTATGGCAATTCTATTCGCGTGTATTTGTTTTCTATGGATAAATTTCACTCCAGATTTTCAAATATAAAAATTCATCAGACAAAATTGAATGGTGAAAATGAACAGCATATAATTGTAGCAAACTGCTACCGTTCTTATTAAGTAATCTGTATTATGTATTAATTTACTATAAATAATTTATTTTATTTATTTTTATTGCTGTATTTACAGAGTATGGAGTACTGTACTTACCAGTTACTGAGTTACCTGTACACATTTATGTTTGTATTACAAGGTGGGGTGGTACCACCCGTATTAATTAATTTTATTTCCCAACTAATTTTCTCGTGTTTTTGTTTGTTTTCTCAGTTATTTAATCGACAACGGCGTATGTTTCTTATGTTTATGTGAACATTCCTTCTCTAAGAAGACAGCCTTCCAATATTTGGACGATCTGCAGAGCCAATTTCATGTTCAATATGGTCACAAAGTCGGGTCTGTTTCAAGGCCCTATAGCTTCATAGAATTTGGTTAGTGTCAAGGTTGTCCGTTAGAGAATTAGGGTGACCAGAATATAGTGAAATACGTTGGATATACTTCAGTATAATCTCGATTCGTAATGTCATTGGAGGTAGAATTTTAGTAAATTGCTTATGGGATTGAGGCCTTATCGCTTCGAACTTTCTATGTGTCGGTGGAAAATCTCGAGAAATTATAATCTTTAATGAAATATTTATATTTTCGAATAAATTTAATATATTATGTTTATAACGCTTTAGATTTTGCGACTTCCAATATTATGTTTTATGATTTTGCACGGAACTGGAAAAAAATGCGAAAAAACTCACTGGGGGGTTGAACTAGTGCTAATGGCATATTGGGCCTCTTCAGTATCGCCAATCAATTCATCCACTCTCTCCATTTCATTTAGTCCTATGTACTAAAACTGTTTGTGTGTGAGTGTGTAGGCTAGTTAATATTTGATTTTCATTCCATTCCAACATTTCTTATTGAGTAACATCAACTAATAAATGTGGGGTTAACCGAGCTTAGCATATTCTATGCCAACCGTTGCCTCGGCGCCTCCTAGCGGGAGATTGGAGAACTGCTGAGTCCACACAAATTCTATTCCAGACGTTTAATATACTATCTACAGTAAATTGTACAAAGTTTGTTTAAATTCATGAAAAGATTGAAACTCTGTAAAACATTTTTATTATAACTACGACATATTACCAAAATGTTCTGTTTATAAATCTGTTGTAGATAATTATATCCAAAAAGCGAAGAAAGGCTACCTGGATAGCCGGTCGAGACGAAATCTTTCGAATATTAACACCGAATTACAAGACGTTCAACGGATAATGGTCCAGAATATCAGTGACGTCCTGGATAGAGGAGAGAACCTTTCCAGTGAGTTGTATCTCATGTCAATTACCTGCATCTTATTACCCCGTCAGCCTTTTGTAGAGTTTAAGAAATTATCTTAATCTAGTCCTCAATGCTGACCGGCCAGGGTTTTTTTTCTAAATAAATGTTAGTGAAATTTATAAATGAAAATAGTGATTTCTTAATTTTTTAAACTTGTTTGACAATAAAATGATTCTATATAGGATTAGGCCTCACATAGAGAAACTACTGCATAAGAGCCAAAACGGATTTCGACCAAGTAAATCAACAATAGCCCAGATACTTGCACTACGGAGACTGATTGAAGGAATTAAGTCAAAGAATCTCCCCGCAGTCATAACTTTTGTGGACTTCAAGAAGGCATTCGACTCCATCCATAGAGGTAAAATGCTTGAAATCCTAAGAGCTTATGGAATACCAGAAGTAATTGTTGCTGGCATTGGATTGCTATATTGTGACACAGAAGCGCAGGTACTCTCACCAGATGGTGAAACTGAGTTTTTCTCTATCCTGGCTCTAGCGTACTGCAAGGTGACACATTAACACCATTACTATTTGTAATTGTGCTGGATTACGCAATGAGGACGGCCAAAAAGGGTGAAGATCTGGGATTCACACTTCAAGAACGCAGAAGTAGTCGATATCCGGCAACTACAGTCACAGACACCGACTTTTCGAATGACATTGCCCTGCTCTCTAATACCCTAGCAGATGCACAGCTTCTACTAAATAAAGTGGAGAGGGCTGCTAAGGAGGTTGGATTGCATATACATGCTACCAAGACCGAATTCATGACCTTTAATGTTGATGGAAACTTGACAACCATTGATAATAATCAACTAAGGAAGGTCGATTACTTCCAGTACCTTAGATCATGGATAGAGAGTAGCAAAAAGGACATAGAAGTTAGGAAAGCAAAGACTTGGGTAGCTCTATCAAAAATGGATACCATCTGGAAATCAGATCTCTCCAGGCACCTGAAGACTAAGTTCTTTCGATCCACAGTGGAAAGTGTATTTTTATACGGGGGTGAGACCTGGACACTGACTAAATCACTTGAACAACGAATTGATGGTTGCTACACAAGACTACTAAGGGCAGCCCTAAACATCAGCTGGAGACAACACATGACAAATGCCGAGCTTTATGGTACAATACCACCTGTATCAACCACCCTCCGTGAACGCAGATTATGATTCAGTGGGCACTGCTGGCGAAGTAAAGACGAGGTCATACCAGATCTACTTCTCTGGCAACCAACTCATGGAAAGCGTAGTCGTGGACGACCGGCCATAACATATATAGATCAACTTGAAAGGGATACTGAACTTGGGAGAAACGAAATTGCAACAACTATGGAGAATCGGGAAGCCTGGAAGGATCTCATTTCCACTGTCCGAGTTCGCTCGACCTAGTAGTAGTAAACTTGTTTAGAAATATTCCTAAAATTAAATATTGCAACAACGAATTGATAAATATAAACTTTACTAAGGAGTTTGAAATAATTAACTATTTCTTTTACAAAAAGAATGTACTATTTTTTTGTCCTCTTTTTTTCTTTTTTTTTTTAAAAGTTGTTATTTACCTGGTTGTGCATCATGCGCATTTTTTATAAATATTCGGTAATCGTATCTTTTATCTTGTAAACGTTCTTGATAATGAAATTATTTGCTTCATATTATATTTTTGTCAGTGGTAGCTAAGTTGCATTTTTTATTATGTGGGGCGAGCCACAAAGTCAGCTAGCCTCACGCCTTGCAGTGTAGACAATTGTTTAGTTTACTTACTGCTGACTGACATAGACACAGTTCTTTGCAATAGTCTTGGCTAGGATTTTTCCCCCGGGCTCCTTCCAGCCAGCTTGCTGGCTTTCTAGTTGTATAGGATATTTTAATGTAAATCGGTTCATTTGCCATTGCCATAATCCAAATTGTTTTTGATTAATATAATTATATTTGGAATAAATATTAAAAATTTTAAATAATTAGAACGAGACAACCAAAAATTTACGATTTAGCGGCAGAGTTAAGTACAGAATTGGTGGAACTTTCAGTTTCGATATATCTGATGTGTACCTCATTATTAATGTAACTGGGATTGTCGGCAGTGGTATCAACATCATTCAATCGATCGCTCTTCGATCCTGAAAGTTTGTCGCTATTTATTCTGGACCCTTCAACTGGTTTCGGCTTTTTCGAGATACCCGGTTTGGTACCCAGTATTTTAGATACATCCTCAATGGCGTTGTTACCTCCATCAACTGATTTTCTGCTCTTATCAACAACGGCGTATTCATCAACGACTGTCTCAGGTTCTATGCAATTATTCAATGGTTCTTTAGGGGTATTCGGATTAGTTGACGCAACAAAATTACTGATATTCCTTACATTTCTACTTTTATCAACAACAGCATATACATCATCCAAAACCTCGGCTGTTTTCACTGGAACTTCTGGTTTTATTTCTCTATTTGCAAACACTTTATCCATAGTATCGGTATCAGAGTCCCCAACCTGAGATTTATTTTGTTCTTTGGAGGTAGAACTTCCAACAGCTCCGCCAAACGGTTCGTAGTAATCAACATCTTCAGACTTCGCTAATCCTTCTCTTGTACCAAAAATACTGTCACGAGCATTATAGTATTCTTCGTCAACTTCAACATTAACTTGGTTAGACACAACGTTACCTTTATCTACGTCGCATTGAACATAATAGTCATCCATCGTAAAGTTATCATTATCAACACCATCTCCTGGGGATCTTTCCTGTCCCAGAGTTTTACGTTTCCGCCTATAGAGCACGAAAAGTGCAATAAAAACTACAATAGCTACAACCAGAACAACTACTGATGACGTCACTGCAACTATGGTAATGACTGAACTCGAACTGCCTTCGCTGGCTGATTGGCTGGTCGTTGATTGAGGGAATCCAATGATACTGATACCACCACTGGTGGAACTGATATCTTGTTTCCATGGAATACAGTATACTTCATACCAGTAGATGGCGCTGTCTTGTACATTCATTGCAACAGATAGAGTCGGTCCTTCTCCTACAATATCAGTAACATTATCTGTAACTCTAAACCAGGTTATGTTATTATCAGGCGTTCCGGATGTGAACTCAGCATTTAGTACAATAACCTCTCCTTCAAGTATTTCAATAATATCCTCAACGGGTTTATTAGTATCTGTAGAGATTATAAGATTGGTTGCTAAGTAACCTATTACCATAGTAACACCGCACTCAGTAACCCCATTGGATACAATGTTTTTAGCCCTGCAAGTAAACATTTGTTGGTTATATAATGTTGGGTTGGTTTCTATGTCAGTAAGGTTTAGTTTTAGGATTTCTACTGAATCCAGTTTCTTGTAGCTATAACTATTGTTCATATCTTCATTATCGGTGTTAACCCATTGGAATACGCCGTTGTTAGGATAAACATATTCTTTAGGAGAAGGTAACCAATCAGTAGCTTTACATTCAAGGAAGGGGTTTGATTGGTCCGATTCCGGTAGGAATTTATTTGAATTTGGATCGAATATTAAACGACAATTAGAGTTACCGGTTTCCACTTCCCCGTTACAACCACAGTGTAGGTCGGAGGAACGAGTTTGACATTCTGGGAAGCGACGTTGATATGACAGATTGTCACAACATCCCCACCAACAAGAGTAAAGAGAATCTCCGTTATATTCCCATTCGTGCATAAGCTCAGTCACAGTAAATGTAACTGCGTGGGCGTCTCTATCTATGGCAACTGTTCCTCTGGACTGTTTGTGGTTAACGGTAGATAATAGATTCTCACCACCCCGATACAATCGGACCTTGTCATAAATATTATATCCATAACTGATACGACTATCAGTACAAACTACTTTCAGTTTGTCTCCTCTCATTAAACAATCTCGCCCTTCTGGTAAAATCTTTTTCATATTCGTCAAACCGCTGACAATAACATTATGATTTACAAAAACTCCAGTAATTACAGCGATTAGATAAACACAATTCAGGGACATCGTTAAAACAAAAAATAATAAAAAATGTTAAAGAAAATATTGTGAACATAATTATCTGTAGGTACACCATTTAATTATATATGTTAAAGTCATAATGTTACAAATATACTTCCTTACTTACTTGTAGGTTTTAATGAGGAGGTAAATACAGTTGGTTTATAGTTCCCGTTTGCGAAGTTAATAAAGGATTATTATAAGTTATATAAATTCGACCTGCCAGCAGGCAAATCTCCAAAATACTTAAATGGGTTTGGCTCACTGGGTTCCTGAGTCGCAAGTATTAGGTGAAGTTTGTATCATAGGAACTAGATGATGGTTATGGAACGTTAATAAGGATAATCCAAACTAAAGAGGGCGGGTAGGGGTAGAAAAAGTTCCCAAATTACCTCCAAATGCAGGATAATTTCATCCCTGGTACTTTCATCGACTTCTCATTCCCTACCAAACCCGCAATATCCCAAACCAGACCTGCTGGACCCACACGTCATTGGGGTGGCGTCGTAATCGCCACAGGCGACTATCACCGACCAACTCAACGCCACAACATCTCCCGGGCCGACATACCTCGACTTCCAATCGTTAGTGTCCCGGCTCGTTGAAGTGTTTGACGATGGCAACGACCGCCCACTCCTGGTCATGTCGGGTTCACATTGACCTAAAGGACGGGACGACCCCCCTTCCACCTTAATGGGGCGCCCCCGATACCAAAATGTCTCCGGGCAGATGTCAAGGACCTCTTAGACTTTCTGACATCACTGACTCACTCACTCACATGTGAAGAATACCAGGTTTTTACTTTTCGGTCGAAATTTTATTGTAATTTTATTTATGAAGAATTTGTATTTTTGAAAATTTCTCCTTATTAAGTGTTTTATATCGTTCATTTCTATCTTATAACCTGTGTAGATACGTATTCGTTTATTGTTTTGGTTGGAATCAGCCCTTCTTAAACCTGCGGTTTTAGTGAAAAACTGGTATTCTTCACATGGGTGAAAACTGCATTACATGGACATATAATTGTCCATAACAACACATAACTGAATTACATGGAAATATAACAGCAGTTAGTCTGGTATACTTCACATGGGCCGACAGGTTGCGGGGTAATCCACCTGGTGAGTGGTGACAACCCCAACAGAATGGGCACACCCGATGACTGGGCGAGAAAACCGAACGGAAAACTCCGTTTGTGGGTGGACCTGGTGCCACCTGAACCATTGTGTGCGCTGTCCACGGTACCCAACCCCTAACCTCAGACATCTTGTCGCCTCTATCCCATCCGATGCCAACATCTTCAGTGTGTTTGATGCAGCGGGGGGATGTTGGCACGTTCCCCTGGTCGAGGCATCCCAGCCTCTAACAACATTCGCGACCCCATGGGACCGCTACTTACACACACGAAGCTTAATGGGACTTGTATCGTCTGGGGAGGAATATAACCCTCTTTCAAAAAATTTTTTTTCTAATTTTTTTGCTACAGCAGATTTGTATCAAGATTCCAAGTTTAAAAACCGTTTAGCAAGATCTCTCTTACTTTTCGAGATATGCTGGTCTGTCCGTTTTACTGTCTAGTACATATTAACAGTACAAATAAGTAACTAATTAATTTAATTAATTTAATTAAAATGAGCTAATTAAGAATTCTATAAGATAAAATTTTGTAGAGTCGATCGTGCTGAATCCAAAAAAGTTATTTCAAGAAATTTGGGCGACGATATAATTGGTATATTAAACTATAACCTAAAGTATTGGACATTTAAAAATAAGTGGTGGGGGGGGGGGGGGGGGGGGGTAGGTAGGTACTCAACCCCCCCCCCCCCCCCCCCCCCCATTCTCCCTTAAAGTCCATTCCATTCCATGTCCACTCACCCCATTCGACATTCGACCTTGGAACTAATCAAACAGAAACATTTTACATATTACAAATTTCGAATATTGATGGGCCTCGCTAATGCAAACGGTCTGCTAAGCAACGGATGGCGTAGGGATGGATCGGGTGAGGGTTGGAATGCAGTCGTATATTTAAAGAAGATACGAATTTTAGCAACGAGGGAGTCCCCCCAACTCAGACCCTATTGTAATGTTACACTGGTTTAGACCTCAGCTTCTCCAATAATAGTTACTGGATCGGCTCAAAAAAACAAACATCCTGATAATATTAGAACCGAGCTTTGCACGACAACAAACATCATGTTGCGTTAACTCTCACCACAGTTATGTCCCAAGCCAATTATCAGCATTTCACTATTATTATTTCATATAAGCTAGGATTCACCATATTTTACCAACTACATTTAATTAATCCTTACCATTTAACATATACTGACACTGACATTAACAATCATCGGGATTGTATATCGAACTCGATACTGTGGTTCGCTATGCTGTGCAGTGTGCAGTGCACCCAATTAATTGTCAAGGAACATCTATGTTCTCTCAACCTATTTTGTTCACAAACATAACAACTGTATGTTGTGTGGCAATTCAATATATTGTAATGGTGAAAAATATCGAGACATGAAAAATATCAAGAGTAAAAATAACGAGAGTAAAAATATCGAGAGTAAAAATATCGAGTGTTGAAAAATATCGAAAATAACGAGTGTTGAAAAATATCGAGAGTAAAAATATCGAGTGTTGAAAAAAATCGAGTGTTGAAAAATATCGAGAGTAAAAATATCGAGAGTAAAAATATCGAATGTTGAAAAATATCGAGAGTAAAAATATCGAGTGTTGAAATATATCGAAATATCGAGTGTTGAAATATATCGAGAGTAAAAATATCGAGTGTTGAAAAATATCGAGAGTAAAAATATCGAGTGTTGAAAAATATCGAGAGTAAAAATATCGAGTGTTGAAAAATATCGAGTGTTGAAAAATATCGAGTGTGTGAAAAATATCGAGAGTAAAAATATTGCATTTTGCTTGAGCATTTTATTTAGAATTATGGAACAATATTGCAGTGCATGGGTTACAACAGTGCAAGTGCAAATAAATGGCATTAATACACCTTGGGTACCCATTTACCAGATTTATTATACTAGCTAGTTTTTGCTATTTTTTAATAAATATTATAAAAAAAGTGCTAGCTATAAATTTTGATAAATATTATAAATATTGTTAAATATTATATTAGAACACGTATAAGCTACCAAATGTTGATAAAAAATTTTGTTCTAGAACATTTTTAGGAAAAAAAATTATCATATAACCCGTATTTAAAAAAATTGTTACTATCGATATTTTTGCTCTCGATATTTTTCAACACTCTATATTTTTCAACACTCAACACTGGATATTTTTATTCTCGATATTTTTCAACACTCGATATTTTTCAACACTCGATATTTTTCAACACTCGATATTTTTACTCTCGATATTTTTCAACACTCGATATTTTTACTCTCGATATATTTCAACACTCGATATTTTTACTCTCGATATTTTTCAACACTCGATATTTTTCAACACTCGATATTTTTACTCTCGATATATTTCAACACTCGATATTTTTCAACACTCGATATTTTTACTCTCGATATATTTCAACACTCGATATTTTTACTCTCGATATATTTCAACACTCGATATTTTTACTCTCGATATTTTTCAACACTCGATATTTTTCAACACTCGATATTTTTGCTCTCGATATTTTTCAACACTCGATATTTTTCAACACTCGATATTTTTCAACACTCGATATTTTTCAACACTCGATATTTTTACTCTCGATATTTTTCAACACTCGATATTTGTACTCTCGATATTTTTCAACACTCGATATTTTTACTCTCGATATTTTTCAACACTCTATATTTTTACTCTCGATATTTTTCAACACTCGATATTTTTACTCTCGATATTTTTACTCTCGATATTTTTCAACACTCGATATTTTTACTCTCGATATTTTTACTCTCGATATTTTTACTCTCGATATTTTTACTCTCGATATTTTTCAACACTCGATATTTTTACTCTCGATATTTTTCAACACTCGATATTTTTACTCTCGATATTTTTACTCTCGATATTTTTACTCTCGATATTTTTACTCTCGATATTTTTCAACACTCGATATTTTTACTCTCGATATTTTTCAACACTCGATATTTTTACTCTCGATATTTTTACTCTCGATATTTTTCAACACTCGATATTTTTACTCTCGATATTTTTCAACACTCGATATTTTTCAACACTCGATATTTTTCAACACTCGATATTTTTCAACACTCGATATTTTTACTCTCGATATTTTTCAACACTCGATATTTGTACTCTCGATATTTTTCAACACTCGATATTTTTACTCTCGATATTTTTCAACACTCTATATTTTTACTCTCGATATTTTTCAACACTCGATATTTTTACTCTCGATATTTTTACTCTCGATATTTTTCAACACTCGATATTTTTACTCTCGATATTTTTACTCTCGATATTTTTACTCTCGATATTTTTACTCTCGATATTTTTCAACACTCGATATTTTTACTCTCGATATTTTTCAACACTCGATATTTTTACTCTCGATATTTTTACTCTCGATATTTTTACTCTCGATATTTTTACTCTCGATATTTTTCAACACTCGATATTTTTACTCTCGATATTTTTCAACACTCGATATTTTTACTCTCGATATTTTTACTCTCGATATTTTTACTCTCGATATTTTTACTCTCGATATTTTTACTCTCGATATTTTTCAACACTCGATATTTTTACTCTTGATATTTTTCAACACTCGATATTTTTCAACACTCTATATTTTTCAACACTCAACACTGGATATTTTTATTCTCGATATTTTTCAACACTCTATATTTTTGCTCTCGATATTTTTCAACACTCGATATTTTTCAACACTCGATATTTTTCAACACTCGATATTTTTCAACACTCGATATTTTTACTCTCGATATTTTTCAACACTCGATATTTTTACTCTCGATATTTTTCAACACTCGATATTTTTACTCTCGATATTTTTCAACACTCTATATTTTTACTCTCGATATTTTTCAACACTCGATATTTTTACTCTCGATATTTTTCAACACTCGATATTTTTACTCTCGATATTTTTACCCTCGATATTTTTACTCTCGATATTTTTATTCTCGATATTTTTCAACACTCGATATTTTTGCTCTCGATATTTTTCAACACTCGATATTTTTCAACACTCGATATTTTTCAACACTCGATATTTTTCAACACTCTATATTTTTACTCTCGATATTTTTCAACACTCGATATTTTTACTCTCGATATTTTTCAACACTCGATATTTTTACTCTCGATATTTTTACCCTCGATATTTTTGCTCTCGATATTTTTCAACACTCGATATTTTTCAACACTCGATATTTTTCAACACTCGATATTTTTCAACACTCGATATTTTTACTCTCGATATTTTTCAACACTCGATATTTTTACTCTCGATATTTTTCAACACTCGATATTTTTACTCTCGATATTTTTCAACACTCTATATTTTTACTCTCGATATTTTTCAACACTCGATATTTTTACTCTCGATATTTTTACTCTCGATATTTTTCAACACTCGATATTTTTACTCTCGATATTTTTACTCTCGATATTTTTACTCTCGATATTTTTACTCTCGATATTTTTACTCTCGATATTTTTCAACACTCGATATTTTTACTCTCGATATTTTTCAACACTCGATATTTTCAACACTCGATATTTTTACTCTTGATATTTTTCAACACTCGATATTTTTGCTCTCGATATTTTTCAACACTCTATATTTTTCAACACTCAACACTGGATATTTTTACTCTCGATATTTTTACTCTCGATATTTTTACTCTCGATATTTTTCAACACTCGATATTTTTACTCTCGATATTTTTACTCTCGATATTTTTACTCTCGATATTTTTACTCTCGATATTTTTCAACACTCGATATTTTTACTCTCGATATTTTTCAACACTCGATATTTTTACTCTCGATATTTTTACTCTCGATATTTTTACTCTCGATATTTTTACTCTCGATATTTTTCAACACTCGATATTTTTACTCTCGATATTTTTCAACACTCGATATTTTTACTCTCGATATTTTTACTCTCGATATTTTTACTCTCGATATTTTTACTCTCGATATTTTTACTCTCGATATTTTTCAACACTCGATATTTTTACTCTTGATATTTTTCAACACTCGATATTTTTGCTCTCGATATTTTTCAACACTCTATATTTTTCAACACTCAACACTCGATATTTTTACTCTCGATATTTTTCAACACTCGATATTTTTGCTCTCGATATTTTTCAACACTCGATATTTTTCAACACTCGATATTTTTCAACACTCGATATTTTTCAACACTCGATATTTTTACTCTCGATATTTTTCAACACTCGATATTTTTACTCTCGATATTTTTCAACACTCGATATTTTTACTCTCGATATTTTTCAACACTCGATATTTTTACTCTCGATATTTTTCAACACTCGATATTTTTCAACACTCGATATTTTTCAACACTCGATATTTTTATTCTCGATATTTTTCAACACTCGATATTTTTACTCTCGATATTTTTCAACACTCGATATTTTTACTCTCGATATTTTTACTCTCGATATTTTTACTCTCGATATTTTTACTCTCGATATTTTTCAACACTCGATATTTTTACTCTCGATATTTTTCAACACTCGATATTTTTACTCTCGATATTTTCACTCTCGATATTTTTACTCTCGATATTTTTGCCCTCGATATTTTTACTCTCGATATTTTTTGAACTCTCGATATTATCGTTATTTTTCAACACTCGATGTTTTTACTCGCGTTATTTTTACTCTCGATATTTTTCAATATAACCAGTTTTACTTAGTATTAATAAATAATATTATTATTTTTTTATTATTAATGATATTATTATTAGTTAGCATTAATAATATTATTATCAGTTTTAATAATAATAATATTAAGTAAACGTCAGTTAAATTACCGCAACATCAATTAATAATTGACGAATTTTACTCGATATTCTGATAGATATGCTGCCGTTCTTTCGTTTCCTCAGCAACCACATTGATTGGATCAATTACCCTTCTCTTTGTCTCATCTGCAAACTCATTGGCTTGTTCTACAATATTTTTTTCCTCTGAGTTCTGATTATTGGCTCCAAAAGTTATTTCATTTTCAATTTCTGTTCCATCTGATATAAAAGGTAGAGGTATGGATGAATCATCTCTATATATTTCTGTATTTTGAATGGCATTGGAAATTCCAGAATTTTGTATCACGTCGCCTATATCTTCATAGTGATGGTATACGTCATACTCAGTTTCCATAGCAATATTATCGGCTCCCCTCTCATTTCCCTGGCCATTCATTGTTGTGTAAAATTCAGCTTCCTTCTCAATCTTGTTACCCCCTTTCAGCCTCTTATAAAACAAAATTATCACAATAACTAATATCAATATAACAATTACTAAAATAGGTATTGTTATGGCAACTACAAGTACTGGAACATCGTTAGTTTGATTTTGGTTTACTGCGATGGCTTTTTGTGTTCCAACAAACCCTACACCCTCAGTGGTGGAATTGATTACTACGATGGCTTTTTGTGTTCCAACAACCTTTACACCACCACTGATAGAACTGATATCTTGTTTCCACGGAATGCAGTAAACTTCATACCGGTAGATGGCGCTGTCATGTGCATTCATTTCAACTGCTAGACGAGTTAACCCTTCTGCTACAATATCAGTAACATTATCTGTAACTCTAAACCAGGTTATGTTATTATCAGGCGTTCCGGATGTAAACTCAGCATTTAGTACAATAACCTCTCCTTCAGGTATTTCAATAATATCCTTAACCTGTTTATTAGTATCTGTAGAGATTATAAGATTGGTTGCTAAATAACCTATTACCATAGTAACACCGCACTCAGTAACCCCATTGGATACAATGTTTTTAGCCCTGCAAGTAAACGTTTGTTGGTTATATAATGTTGGGTTGGTTTCTATGTCAGGAAGGTTTAGTTTTAGGATTTCTACTGAATCCAGTTTCTCGTAGCTATAATTATTGTTCATATCTTCATTATCGTCGTTAATCCATTGGAATACGCCGTTGTTAGGATATACAGATTCATTAGGAGAAGGTAACCAACCAGTAGCTCTACATTCAAGGAAGGGGTTTGATTGGTCCGATTCCGGTAGGAATTTATTTGAATTTGGATCGAATATTAAACGACAATTAGAGTTACCGGTTTCTACTTCTCCGTTACAACCACAGTGTAGGTCGGAGGAACGAGTTTGACATTCTGGGAAGCGACGTTGATATGACAGATATTCACAACATCCCCACCAACAAGAGTAATCAGAATCTCCGTTATATTCCCGTTCGTGCATAAGCTCAGTCACAGTAAATGTAACTGTGTGGGCGTCTCTATCTATGACAACTGTTCCTTTGGACTGTGTGTGGTTAACGGTAGATAATAGATTCTCACCACCCCGATACAATCGGACCTTGTCATAAATATTATATCCATAACTGATACGACTATCAGTACAAACTACTTTCAGTTTGTCTCCTCTCATTAAACAATCTCGCCCTTCTGGTAAAATCTTTATCATATCCTCCAAACCGCTGACAATAACATTATGATTTACAAAAACTCCAATAATTACAGCGATTAGATAAACACAATTCAGGGACATCGTTAAAACAAAATTACATGAGAAAATTTATAAAGAAAATTATGAGAGAGAACTACAAGTTATCTGTACGTACTGATAATATATATTTGTTATAGTAAAAAAGTCACAATATAGTTTCCTCGTTTGCTTAGGTTTTAATGAGGAGCCGCTTTGTGAAGTTAATAAAGGATTATTATAAGTTAAATAAATTCGATCTGCCAGCAGGCAAATCTCCAAAATGCTTACTGGGTTGGCCTATTTTGTGCCGAGTCGCAAAGTGTTGGCTGAAGTTTAAGTTTGTATCATAGGAACAAGTCGGTTATTTATTCCATTACAACGTCACTATAGGATCAGTTAATCAGGCTGGGAAATCTAAACAATTACCTCATAACGCTTATCACATGATCAGCTAAGAATGATATAGAGATTGGTCGCCGCCTACCATATGTTTAAATATCCTGATGATGCCACAAGGGGGAGACATTAATCGATAATAAACACTTTTAGTTAAAGGCTAACCAAGCCAATGTTTATTCTAATATTGTAATGATATAGAGAAATAAATATAAAATTTATATTAATCTCTCTATATTATTCGTGTTAAAGAGGCGTTAGAACTTAGAACACGTTGTGGGGTCTTCGAGCAGCACGTGTTCAAATGTTCAATGACTGAGCAGCGACTAATTAACAAATTTATGAGAGACTCATTGACCAGCTACCGACAGACCAATATTGTGACATATATTTTAGTTTAATGTTTGATTCAATTAAAGGCACAAATTAAAAAGGCTACAAATATATAGGGTTGAATAATTAAATTAGTCACCCATTAGGCCTAAAAGGTAGCCAAATATAAGTTTCAATCTATATAAATTTTTAAATTCAGTAGTGTGGGTGTGTTGTGTATTGATTCCGTAGATTTCATGTTGAAATAGCGTTCATTAATTTAATTTCTATTTAATGATTCATGCATACTAATACACACATTAAATTAGTTCGTGTGTGTTAAGTGTGTAAGATTTGATTGTTTCGTCACGAAACCATTAGGGCACAGAAACTGACGAATTCTTCGCGAATTTCGCAAACGTCGCAAACTTCGGGAATTTGTTCTACAATTTTGTCTCCTTAAGCAAAAGGGTCCCGAATGAGTTTTTTAACCTTTATTTTTTTGTGATTTTGAGTGCTTTTTTATATTAGTGAATGTTCTAGAACCTTAGTATTTTTTACTAGCTAGTAATTTTTGGAAATTATTTTGGTTATTAATATATTCTTCAACAGTTTAACCTGAAATATCATGGACTTTCACATTTTTTATAATTTCAAAAAATACTAGCTAGCAAAAAAACACTAGCTATCATAAAAAACTAGCAAAAAAACACTAGCTATCATAAAAAACTAGCAAAAAAACACTAGCTATCATAAAAAACATATCTACTAATGTTGTAGAACTGTCACCAATACCAAAAAAATTTAAAAACTCTAAAAAAGGATTGGTGAAATATGGCTGGGGTGTCGACAGGGCGAAGTAGGGACCGTGTTGCTTAACCCCTTTGAGCCTAATGACGTCCACTGCACGTCACCATGGACAGCACGAAGACGTGCAGTGGACGTCATGCTGGAATACATGTTTTATTGGAAGGCTCTTGGAGTAGGTATACTGGTGGATAGTATTAATGACATTTATTGCTCTTCATGGCAAAAAATCCATTCTGTACTGTAGATTAGGGATGTCCCGGAATTCCGTTCCGGCCGGAATTCCGGCGGTTTTTGCCCGATTCCGGTTCCGGCCGGAATTGCCGGAATGGGGTCAATTCCGGCCGGAATTTTACCGGAATTACAAGGTTCATATCTAGTTTAATAGCTGCAATTAGTTTGTTAAATTATTATCAACATTTATATATTTTTTAAACATTATTACCAATTAGATTAAGATACTTTTCAACACTTGTAAAAAAGTATAGAAATAAAGTTTTCTTCGACCGTTAGAGCTAACATTTAAGGATGCAAGGCATAGATGCCCCCTGGTTAGCCCCTTCAAACCATTCGTGCCGAATCGAAAACTGCCTTGGCCCACATACAGGGATCGAACCCACGACCTCCAGATAGATTGGAAATCAATGCAACCACTACACCAAGGTGGAACCTAACTAACCTATGTAACGAGGGAAAATTCACAGCCACCCTGTTTATTAAAGTGAATGCAGTCTTGAAGGGTTATGTAACACATTTCCAAAAAATCTTTACCTGGTAATCAAACTAAAATGGTCCCACCATCTGTTACACCACTTAAGTAGTATTCATATACAATTCAATTCAAAATAACCCTTTTAATTTACATTAACTAATTAAACCCTTTGTCGTTCTGAAGATATTTTATGAAATGCATCATTAGGCCCATGCTCCACTGGTAAGTCGCTTAGTCAGAATGTCAAAATGAATGGCTCCTGGCTCCATTGGTAACATAAGTCATAAGTCATTTGATAAAAAAAATAAGGTGCGACTCACATTTACTGCATATTTATTATACCCAAAGTAACCAATCAGAGGCATCTTGCCGGATATAACACATGATTCATATGTCAAAAGATGGAACATGGGACATAATCACAGTCGTAACTTACGATTTACCATTGGAGACGCTCCCATTGAAACCAATGTGTTCCATAATTTATTCTGACTAAGACTACATAAGACTTACCAGTGGAGCACGGGCCTTAGCGGGTGGTTTTTCCAATTTGCATATTAAATGGCGTTTTTTTAGATTGATTTTACATTATTTTACATGGATCTTACAATATTTTACATTGAATTTATATTATTTTACTTTGCATTAATTATTAAATAATATGATAATTACAGGAGGCTAAATAAATTGCTAACCTTCTAAAGTTAGCAATGAAACTCGATTAACGATTAACACAATTACAATTACTACTTTAACCTAAAACTAATATAAATATAAAACGTTTTTTTCAATACGTACAGGTCCTGCGAGTGGTCGTTAGTTCAGTTCTGCGTCGTAGGTGCTGCGTAATATAGTAGTTTAATTTCTATTTACAGCAAATCCATTTCTTACCATAAATATATTTATTCCCAGCAATAATTAAACTGTAACATGTACTATTGGCCTCGTTTATTGTTTTGGTTCGTATAACATGTCATTGTAACATGCTCCTTTCCCTTAAAGACACCAGGATATTGCACCAAAGGACCTAATGACGCGATAGGCCGTAACAAACAGCTCAGGTCATTCTCCACTACACCCACCTTAATTCCCCCAAGGTTCTGAGTCATCTCATTAACAAACTTACTGTATAAATTAAAAAAATTCATTTGTTTCATAAAAAATTATAAAATTTCCTGGGTCATTTAGTGTATTTCACTAATTATAGAAAATTCCG
>JAUCBJ010007587.1:0-22182 GCA_032718475.1 Nemertoderma westbladi
TAATTTGGCGGGTTAAACTGCCAAAGGTCTGAAAGCGCGAACAACGACGGCTAACAGCTGATATTGCCACGTAGAACATCTCTTTGTTCTTTGTTCTCTCTTTGTTCGGTCGACCAATCAGAGCGTTTTTTCTTTGTGTAAAAGCTGTACAGCAGAATCCCATGATTCAGTACTGACGTTTCCCCCACGCCTAAGAACACCGGCCGTGGAATGTTTTCTAGCATTAGAGCGTCTTTAATTATAAGATCATCAAACTGTTATCTTGGTCAACTTGGTTAAGTACACTTGCATTATTTACTGCTATTTACTGTGTTGTTAATTGTATCATTCGTTTGCATATTATTAATTGGAGAATATTGATAAACGATCAGAAACCTCAATCTTCTTGATACACTAAGGTTAGAGAGACCGGTTACATATAACAATTTGCGACATACATTATCGTGGTTTGTAATGAGTTCAATGCTACTTAATAGGCCCTACAAATGTCGGTTGTTATTCTCTTTATATATGATTAAAATCAGTGAATATCGGCAATTCAATGTGCAGTTGTGTGCAATAGTCTGTGTGTGTTTGACCGAGTAACAAAGCATTTCCTAAAGAATGCACTTTGGTGATCTATAAGACATACCGTTGTGTATAGTGTAAGTCATAGCTCTGTTTAAATAGATAGAGCGCCACGTCCTAAAGGAACTGCTAATATTTCCCGAAAGTGAATAATATTTGTCAGAGATTATATATTAACTATCAATCGAATAGTACGGTAGGCCTGCACCGCAATCAAATTAAAGCATCCGAATCCAGTCTCCCGGGTATATCCAGCGGGTGAATGGTCGCGCACAGACTGGCTTCGGCTAATGTTAGAATTATTATAGGTGTTCAATACTTGTCCTAGGCTAAAGTAGATTTATAACCTAGAAGACATATAGATTTGGCGGGTTGAACTGCCAAAGGTCTTAAAAGCGCGAACAATAACAGTTTGTAAAATTCTTGATTGCAGTGTAGGCAATAAATACAGTTTAATATTGTTCTGGTAAGAACAATAACAGTTTGTTAAACTTCTGATTGCGGCGTAAGCAATCGAGTCGTCGAAAGTACCGGTCGACCGGTGACCAGTAGGCCCTGACTGCCTGATCACCCGGACCGGTACTTACAACAGTACAGGTACAGCAGTACTATTTCGATTGTGATATTGTATATTGTAGGCTGCTAGGGGATTAGGGATTGATCACCCCTCATTCCTTTGTAAGTTAAGATTGAGCAGAAGACGTGTAAGCCTGCTCAGATCGTACAGATAATTTGTAGGCCGGACTGTTGTCTGACTGTTATTAAGTCTGAACGGATTGCAGTGTGTGTAGAGCATCTGTCCAATAAAGTGCTAGTTAGGAACGTAGGGGCTTCAAGTGCTGTGAGGTAAACCCCCTTTGAAAGAATAAGTCGTACTACTAGGTTAGAACGCATACTAACTAATCATTTCGGAGTCTGCGTATACTGTAGTTTATTTAGGCTTGATAGTAGTCTGCCAGCGTTTGGTCTGTACTTTGTTTGTGTAGTCTGTACAGGTAGCGTATAATTCCTATTTAGATAATTTGTAGGCTGGATAGTTGTCTGGCTGTTGTTGGGTCTGAGGAAATTTCAGTGTGTGTAGAGTGTATGTCCGATAAAGTGCCAGTTGGGAACGTAGGGGCTTCCAGTGCTGTGAGGTAAACCCCCTGTGAAAGAATAAGTCGTACTACTAGGTTAGAACGCATACTAACTAACCATTTCGGAGTCTGCACATGCCGTAGTTTGTTTAGGCTTGATAGTAGTCTGTCAGTATTTAGTCTGCATTTTGTTTGAGTAGTTTGTACGCGTAGCGTAATATTTATTATTCAGAGTTTATGCGATTATTCGCAACATTCATATCCCCAAGTTTATTCCTACAGTAATTGTGCTTGTTATACATACCGTTATAGTTAAACTAACCCCGGTACTACATCAGGGCTGCTCGGCGTAGGTAAAGACTGGAGATTTTGTGCTTTGGTCACTCCGGCAGATACCGTGGTTCTTTTAGCTGTTCAAGTATTTTTAACGACTGATTATTTGTTGTACAAGTACTTGTACCTAATTTAGGGTTTAGTGTACAGTGCTTTCCGAAGGTAATTAGCGTGTAGGCAGTATATTTGTGTTGTAAAGTGGTTAATAGGCACGTTGGTTCTGGTAGACCGCGGTAATTAACTTCTGGGTAGGAACACTCCGTGATACATAACGTAGTACTTATAGCGATATGGCTATAAGTCGTCAGACGGTGGTATTTTTCCTATCTGGACAACGCAGTATATTTACTACTACTTATTATTTTCAAATACCGTAGTACCCTGTCCTTTGTAATAACCAGAAAATCTAACCCTTTGTTAGGCTGGTTTGTAGACTTCTTGTAAAATTACCCTAAAAATTCGGATTTGTAATTTTTGTGTTTATTTAGAGATTGTAATCTCACCCCGAATTGTACGTAATTTGTAGTATTAAGTAACTTAGGTAAATTAGAATTATTTGTTTTAGTGTCCAACAAGTAGCACTTCACTGAGAGCGCACAGCTTCTGTGTAGTGACTCCCCCAGAAATAATAACATTTATTTCAAATATTGACAAAACCCATTTTAACGGGTATATATATTATAAATCAACTTAAACGATTTATAAAATAGTAGGCCTGCCATACAACAATTAGGTCTCAATATCAGTTGGACTACTGCTCAAATAACGGTAATAAAGTAAGTAAAGTAACCAAGTAACCCTTAAAATTCAGAAATTCAATTATTCTAAAATAATTGACATACCGGTATTTACAATAGGCTTATTATATTTATTTCTATAAATTTAGGCTAAATTATATACCGGTATTCTGTAATTAATTCTAGTCTGTAATTATACTTATATATAATATACATTATAAGTGTAAGCTGTATACCGGTATTCACGATAGGCCTATTATATATTTATATATATATGTGCTGAAATTACCTACCGGTATTCTGTGGCAAACCTAGTCTGTGGTGACACTTATATATACCATAAGCATACCGGTATTCTAATATATTATATATATATCACGCTACACTGAGTAGCAGTATCGGTAATTAATTATTAGGCTAACCGTGATACTGAATTACTAGACTTGCTTTAACTGTATTTATAGCCGTAGGCATTCAACTGTGTAAACAAACATGTCTGACACAACCCAATCACTGTCGGATAGTCTCCTAGAAAGTGTTAGAATGACTGTTAGACAGTGTCTTAAAAAGATCAGTGACCCAGATCCAAGTATAGAACATCCTAGATCCAAGTCTAAGTCACCTCCTGCTGTAAGAAAGGTCATCCCTACAGAAGTAGTGTCAGACCCTAGGCTAGTAGAACACCGTAGGTCCATCATCGGCACTCGGGCCCAAGTCAAGCGGGATCAAGAAGCAGTTGTTAAACAGCAGCAACATCCTAGCCAAGAACCTAGTTTTCAGCGGCCCGATAGCTCCAGTAGTTCGGATACTGTTGAGCGGACGCCCGAATGCGGAGCGAAGATGGCGGATACGGTTTATGATGAGCGGCCAACCTATGAAGAATCAACCGACGCCACTTTTTCTCAAGAAGAAAGCGAAGTGACAGCGGGGGGGCCGCAAAAGAGAGACGCTATTGATATTTATCTGTCAGACTATCAGCGATTCCTAGGAGACGAAGAGTTGAGGAGACGACTGTCTGGACTTCGCCCTAATAGTGAAGGAACCAAGCTTGTGTTGGACGCAATCGATGCGGAAATGTTAGCTGCGAACCAAGCTAAATTTGATGAACGCCTCCGCATCACTAGAGTCCAGGAAGAACAAGTAAAGAAAAAACATATAGAAGACAGAAAGGCAGCGGCAGTAGCAGCAGCAGTGGCATCGGCAGAAGCTGAAAGAAAAGCGGCCGAAGTGGAAAGAAGGGCTGCAGAGGCAGTGGCAGAAGCAGAACGGAGAGCGGCTGAAGAAACCACCCAACTAGAATTGGAAAACATTCAGGAGAATCAAGACTGCATAAATAAATAGTTAACAGCTAGTCAAATGCAGATGATGGGTCGATCTACTCCCAAAAGACAGGGATATACATCATCTGAGGAAGGCGATACCACCGATACTGAAGGCAAAGGAAATAGATCTCGTCTAAGCAGACGTAGAAGAACATCACACCGTCAGAAATTGCCTGATTTGCCTCCAGCTGTTAGAAGGCAACTAAATAACACCAACTTAGGTAGTACAGAACCCACAGACCAAATAATTAAAATAGAAAGACTCTCTACTATAGTAGATGAGCCTGAAACAATTAGGCCTGTTCTTGAAATCACCCCTTCGGTGATAGAGACACCTGTGCTCCCTGAACCTACCTCTAAAATCCCTCTGCACAGCACCAAGCTACCTGTGCCCAGCAGAACAGCCCATGAGACAGTTCATGTCCTGGACTCCGAGCGAAATATTCATGATTTGTCGCCCGTTGTCCCTCGTCCGCCCGCTACAACGTTGGCGACTCCCGCTTCGGCGGTCGAATGGGTGGATGAGAGACGACGGGGATGGATCTCCTGCTCGGGCAGATGCAGGAGACCGTTCAGCGATTCAAGGGCACAGTGAGGGAAAGTAGGTTAGAGTTGCAAGAAGTGCAGCAAAGTATCGCGTTAGAATGCGATAAATTAGTAAATACACAAAAGGGTATACCACCACCCTCGGTAACAATGTGTCAACCTGTTAGGTCTGAAGTATCTCATGCGCAAGGTGTGGAGCCTACACGCATCTATACTGCTAGCGAAGTAGAAACTCCTATAGTGAACCCTATTAAGGGTAATTATAGACCTGTTGATAATGATATTCCCTATAGACCTGATCATAATCCGAGAAATTTATATACCGATAACTCGATATTAAATAACACGATGGCCCAAGAAAGTTTTACGCGTCAAATGGCTAGAACCGAAACCCGGCAAGCGGTAAAGGTGGGAGAGATAGTCAAGTTCAATGGAGATGAGATGAAATGGTTACCTTTTAATGAATATTATAAAGATAACTACAGAACTCTGTACTATCTAACGGAGAGAAACTTAGATTCCTCATCGAGTGCTTGGAAGGATCTCCCAAGTCAATGGCGTTAAAGTTTATTGGACATCCAGACGGATTAAGACAAGTTTGGGATACACTGAACATCAGGTATGGTAATAGGACTAACATAGCTAGGTATTTATATGCTAAATTAATGGCGCCCCGAAAGTTTCTTAGCAGCGGGATTATAGAGTTTTCCGACGAGATTCAGGAGATCTGTAGACAACTAGATTGGTTAGATAAGTCTCATGAATACCAGAATTCTATGGTTGTAGGAGCCTTAGCATCTAATTTGCCCAAGGGCGGAGTAGGTACACGCTGGGATAAGACAGTGTTATATATGATGGAACAACAACGAAGAGATCCTACCATGGCTGATCTCATGTCATTCTTAGATGGAGAGGTAAAATTACAGCTCCTAAAACAGTCCAGAGAGAAGACACCAGAAAATAAGGTAAGTGAGAAACCCGTTTCTAGGAGAAAGGTAATACCAGTGTGTTATACAGACGATGGCGAAAGCCAGGCTTCTCAAGAGGAAGACAGCGGGAAAGACACTGCAAGATCTTACTATGACAACACAGCGCCTAAAGAACAGGTAAGTAAATTCAAATCTCGAACCAATGACAGGAGAGAACCTGTAAGAAAAACTCCTCCTACGTCTCCTAAGAGAATTCAGGTAAGAAAGCCCGAAGAAAGAACGAGTGTGCACAATGTTATTCAAAATAAGGTAAGTAACATCAAACCGAAATGTGTGCTATGTGACGGGACCCACCGTTTGAATATGTGTGATAAATTCCTAAAGAAATCATTAACGGAGAGACGGGAAGTCATGTGGGATAAGCGGTTGTGTTATAATTGTCTCAGACGAGGACACCAACGGCGAACCTGTTACTCCGACGCAAGGTGTGCGAAGTGCGGCGCGAAACATCATCTCTTGTTGCACACTGAATTCGAACGAAACAGCCCGAGTCAGGTAAGTGAGTCCGAACTACATGTCCAATTCAGTGATGTGAACGACACTGACCAAAGTTCTGAGATGGAAGGATTCTATACGGACGAATTCTCAGACGAAAACGAATCCTGTTACCTGACAAATACCGCAGTGTATCGAGCACTTACGTATGAAAAGGACACCGACAGCGAGCTCCCCCTAACTACTTCTGACAGACAACCATCTTGGAAAGCACCAACTTCCAATGTAGGAATCCGAGAATTTCCTGTAGTACAGTTAAGGGTCCACGGACCTACAAGGAGTTATATAGTGAACGCCCTCCTTGACTCCGGTAGTACAGGAACATTCATCGACAAAGAACTAGCCGAAGACATCTTTGCTGGACAACCCAAGTTCCGAACTAAGCTAAACAAGTCAGGAATTATGCAGGTTTGGAAATCTACCGTAATAGCGGATTATTATGTAGGCGCGTTGTCCACCCCCCAGGATGAACTAGGAGAACACAGCATAAGGTCAGTAAAAATGGTAGCGATAAAGAACTTCGCGACCAGCCAAGTGGAACCTTATAACTGGGATGAGGACGATTTCACCCAGCAGCTTGAAATACCTAGATTCAACACCGATTACCCTGGAGTCCAAATACTCATCGGTCAAAATGCGCATGAAGCGCTCGAGACATTGGAGAAACGGCCTGCTCA
Organism: Nemertoderma westbladi; assembly: GCA_032718475.1. Taxonomy (NCBI): domain Eukaryota; kingdom Metazoa; phylum Xenacoelomorpha; order Nemertodermatida; family Nemertodermatidae; genus Nemertoderma; species Nemertoderma westbladi. The sequence goes on from JAUCBJ010007587.1 coordinate 6,743, forward strand.
ACCGCAACCACTACAAGTCTATGCGGGAAGAACTAGAGTAGGTTGGTACTTTACTGGCCCTTCTCGTAGAACTCTTATGGAAAGATTACCAAAAGAACAGGTATATCAATTAAGTGAACGGGAAGTGGAGAGCAGTGAAGTTGACGACCCAACTGAGGGAACACCATACTCCTCAGATAATGACGACATCAACTCCAATGTAGATCAATGGAGACATTGCCCCGAGACGATCAATCCAGCCGACATCGCTTCCAGAGGAGCAACTCCTCAAGAACTTACAGATACTCCAGACCGGTTAGGTGGACCCGACTTCCTAAGTAAAGAAGATGAATGGCCTCCTCATCTTACCCCGGTGAAGATTAGACAGGCCAAGGGAGCGGAGAAAGTAACACAACAACTCAATCGCCCAGCTGGTCGTTTATGTTTACTGGAAAAAAACCGAAAACTGTCCGGAAACTATGGAAGGCAAGATACTCTTCCCACGACCACCTCCCTAATCCGACAAATATCTAGGGACTCCATAACGTAACAACATATGGAGCGGGTGTGTGACTATATTATTTATATATTTTTTTATTGTTTTATATTATGTATGTATTATTATGTAATTTTATTATAATCGTTTTCTTTAATTTTATTTAGTAGAATGTTATTTTAGCGATTATTTAGTAGATTAGTGCAATATATTCGCGTTTATTAGTAATTATGTATATTATATTTAGGGCGACGGCGAGAAATAATTATTTTTCTCTTTCCTTACTGTCCGTATCATATTATAAATACGTGACTACAGTAAGATGAAATATCCGTACTTATTAAAGTACAATAAAGCCACTACTATATTTAAGTATTATTGGTAGGCAGAGTATTAGGAATGCAAAGTTCAGATCCTCGTGTCTCAGCTAAACCAAGCTCTGGGTAGACCTTGGAAACGACTTGCCTCTTCACACTGACATTTCTTCGTGCGATATTGCTCTCATACCGTATATTAAATAATACATATAGTAGCGTGATGTCCCTTTAACAGTAGCGTAAAACGCAAAATAAATCTGTTAAACCCTTTGACCATCTGCAATTCTAGTCGATTAAGATATCGCGGCACCCACCGATATACTTGAAAGACAAATTCTAGAATCAGTGGTTAACGTCCCCAGGCAAGTTCTGGAATAAACTGGTGCCCATCCTAAATATTAATTATTAATATTTACAAAATCTGTCAAATATCAGATCCTTTAAAATTCTAGTCGATTAAGATATCGTAGCACTTACCGATACTCTTAAAAAGACAAAATTCCTAGAATCAAGGATCCCAGTCCCCAGATACATTCTGGAATAAAATTGTGTCTATTTAACATTAAATAATAAAATTACGGGAATAAATTTAAATTCATCTTTTAATGAATTTGATAAATTGTTATTTTATACAATTTATAATATTCCCAAAATTCCATTAATTAATAGATCATGGGAGCGGAGATTCACCTCTTAAGTGTATTAGTGTGCGAGAATCTCCAATATAGAGTCAATAGCCGATAAAATTCATAAAATCATATATAGAGATGATATTGACCATTAAAGACTTACTATTAAATAGCATCCCAGATCTGTATGCATGGGAATTACCCTAACTCTACCGCTAGCTTTCCATAATGTCACCATGGCAACAACCACGCTAGAATTAGAAGTGAGTTAAAAGAACAATAAAAAGCTTGCCCATTGAATAGCATACGGAATAAATAGCACACCGCTAGTATCCAAGGATACATAATAACAACGTGACATTCTGGAAGGCACTTGACTAACGGAGAAATGACCCGAATGTGTGATAGAATGTGTACAATTTGTGACAGTTACGTGGAATTTGTGCGTTTGTAGGTGAATGTTACTACTAAGGTGTGTTTACAGTAGCGAGTCGCAATTGTGAAAGTAACCCTAACTCTCCAGTAAGAACCTGAAGTATATCTAAGCCTTTGGGACGGACGGTGGAGTGGCTCGTGCTGGTTGTTATAGTCGTTGTGCAGCTACGACGTTGGCGATAGGCACATCGGCGAAAGTACACCAGCGCTGAGGATCTCGCACTGTCCGGGGGCAGAGAGGGGTAGGCAGCGACGCCCGCTCGCTTAAATATAAACTCATTATAATATGGATAAACTTATATAGCAGATATGATTGAGTTGATAGATGATGATCTTGGTATCAGGGAGCGATATACTCTACCTTTACAAGCGTTTGTTGATAGCTTGATACGCGGCGATGCTGGTCCAACTACTACGGAGGACGATGGTCGTTATATCTAACCGCCAATCTCCCGGGAGCAACTTGCGCGTGGGTTGGACTGTAGAAAATTTACCGCTCACTATACGCATCGTAATGGTATGTATATGGACTTCTTAACTACTGGTCATCCTATCGACCTACACGATACGAACGATATAGACACCAAAAGGGAAATGGTTTTATTTAAATATCCTACCCAGCGGAAGCGGAACGATAAACTGAAACTCGAACATGAAAATTCTATTCGAAACCGACTCGAAAGTGCAGATGTTGAAGAGCCGGATAAACGCAGCGACTTCACCAAATACCTGGAATTCTTGAGAGAAACCTATCTCGATATTACCAGTCAACAGAGTCTAGAAACTCGATATCCTCAAGGTATACCTCATGACCGCATGGTAGAACTCAAACGGCTCTATTCCACTATGATGTATCTTACCGCCGATCGACCGCTACCTGTTGTACCGGATAGCTTCGAACAGATGGAGGAATATTGTAAAACTGGAGAACGATCACCCGCGTTTCCCCTACAAGACGTGCGTCTTTGGTATTATTGCAATGAATGCCCAAGACCCAACCAACAAACGAAAAGACATAAACATCCGCGGAGACGTTGCTTTAAACACGGTTTTACTCGCTATATTTACGGGAGTTTCGAGCGAAACTTGTTCGATGTATCACCTACGCTCGTTCGACTCAGACGATCCTTAAATAAACCAATGATCAGAGTTTCGGAATACTCGATCAGACCTCCTCATTCCCTAGTGAGACCTCAGACTCTTGATCCTATTAGTATGACGGATCCTCCCGAGCTGTACCCACTGCTCAAAGATCTAGTGTTACCTGAACAATTAGTCGGTGGCACCCGGTTGTGTGCTTCCTAGATATTAGCCCATCCTACCTAGCCGGATTGGGACGCGGACATTTAATATCGCCGTTTAACCCTTACCATCGTCCCGGCTTAACACGATATAACCTGTCACCAAAGTGGCGGAGAGCATTGTACGAAACGAGTTAAACGCTATTCTACAAAGATCAGAAAGGAAACCTGCGTTTGTTCAGATAAACGTAAGTTGTAACAGCAAGTCCAAGCGATAAACGAATTGGCTTTATCTCAGTTCGATTGGGAAATCCAGAATCTCTAAGAAGATATCGAACTTAGACAACTCTATTCTCTGCGAGAGTTTTGGATGAACGTATCCAGCTACGAGCGGAGGAAAATCAGCTCGAGGAGAAGCATATCGAAACGGCGGATACCCCGACCATAATCCTACACCTTCTGATGCAATCATATTGCACCCTTCACCGAGGAGTTACAGCCCTCCTAGTAAAGTGGCTCGCCCCAAAGAGAAAAGGACTCTTGCTAGCCTCAAAAAGCTGCGTAAACGCCGTCCGCGTAAGAAAGACTAACTGTTTAGAGTATTTTTATATTTTAGAAACTGTGATTTGTTATATTTTATAGACTTAAATCCCATTTTCTGGGAGCGGTGTAAAGGCTTTTGCGTAATTAGCTGGTTATTTTCCCCGTAAAGTACTCTGTAGTTGGTTTACCAGGCATAAAAAGGCCGTGTCCTTACTGTACTGGTGTTTTAGAGGAGATAAAAGTAATTTCTTCTGTATGTGTACTTTAGCGGACATAATCCGCAATTCTATGACGCAAAAGCCGAAATACTCTTGAAACAGTGTCGCTACCATGACGACGGCTAACAGCTGATATTGCCACGTAGAACATCTCTTTGTTCTTTGTTCTCTCTTTGTTCGGTCGACCAATCAGAGCGTTTTTTCTTTGTGTAAAAGCTGTACAGCAGAATCCCATGATTCAGTACTGACGTTTCCCCCACGCCTAAGAACACCGGCCGTGGAATGTTTTCTAGCATTAGAGCGTCTTTAATTATAAGATCATCAAACTGTTATCTTGGTCAACTTGGTTAAGTACACTTGCATTATTTACTGCTATTTACTGTGTTGTTAATTGTATCATTCGTTTGCATATTATTAATTGGAGAATATTGATAAACGATCAGAAACCCCAATCTTCTTGATACACTAAGGTTAGAGAGACCGGTTACATATAACAATTTGCGACATACATTATCGTGGTTTGTAATGAGTTCAATGCTACTTAATAGGCCCTACAAATGTCGGTTGTTATTCTCTTTATATATGATTAAAATCAGTGAATATCGGCAATTCAATGTGCAGTTGTGTGCAATAGTCTGTGTGTGTTTGACCGAGTAACAAAGCATTTCCTAAAGAATGCACTTTGGTGATCTATAAGACATACCGTTGTGTATAGTGTAAGTCATAGCTCTGTTTAAATAGATAGAGCGCCACGTCCTAAAGGAACTGCTAATATTTCCCGAAAGTGAATAATATTTGTCAGAGATTATATATTAACTATCAATCGAATAGTACGGTAGGCCTGCAACGCAATCAAATTAAAGCATCCGAATCCAGTCTCCCGGGTATATCCAGCGGGTGAATGGTCGCGCACAGACTGGCTTCGGCTAATGTTAGAATTATTATAGGTGTTCAATACTTGTCCTAGGCTAAAGTAGATTTATAACCTAGAAGACATATAGATTTGGCGGGTTAAACTGCCAAAGGTCTTAAAAGCGCGAACACATATACCGACCACTATGACTATGTACTGAAAACTATCGCTGTTTAAAATGCCATGTTAACTCTCAATTAAAAAGTTGCATAAAAAAAATTGCTCAAGGTCTCAGAAGTGTTTATGGCCTGTTTTGTGTTATTCCACCCCCATACTATAATTGAAGCCAAAAAATTGCGTCCGTACCCTACTTTATGGTTCGACCCCATTTCTCCTGGACTATTGTGAATTAAAGAATCAAAGATCATTAGAGATTTTCGATATTCTCACCACTGACAAAAGTCCCTAACAAATACACCACTGCATGTCAAACAAACAGAACATTAAGGAGACGTGACAATTTGAATTTAACAAAGTTATATTTAACACAACAAAGTTTATTTAACACTTTACCCCAAACGGGCGGTGTATATTTAACTATTAATACATTCCAAAAGTTACAGTTACAGAGAAATAAATATATACGCAAATACAATTAATTGCTTGTCAGAATGAACCCAATAACGCCGCAGAAAACAAACATCAGGCCTAGCACCATAAAATAAAGTACAACTATATTTCCTTCCACATTCGTTTACAGCCGTCAACTACCGGGTCTTCCATAATGATTGCTCCTTAGTGCACCTTAGTGCAAACCCAGCAGAGGATTTAGGAGCTATTTTCAAGCAACGCGTTAATGATGATGGAACAACCCGATATGAGATACTGCAAAGTTGTACTCAAACACCTGAATTCTGTGCTGGAAAGTATGGCTGATGACAAGAATTTATTTGATAAACTTCTATCAAAGGAGGAAACACAGATTTTTAATTCTGAGACATGATCAAACTGAACTCAAACCATAAAACGGCCCTTTTATGGGCCAACATCCTTTGCCATCTCAAAAATATTGAAAAATATTAAAGCTTTTTTTGCATGCAAGCTCAGAATTAAATTATCTTTCGAATGGTATAATAATATTACACTAAAGGTGCATGTATGGCACTTTTGGCTGGCCAGGGGGGGGGGGGGGGGGGGGCAATCATTATGGAACACCGGGTAAAATGATAATGAAACATTTAGCAGAAATGCATCAAACCAAATATTTTACTTTATATCACTCACTAATCGGTAATTTTATTTTACGGCGTCATGGATATCAATTCGTCATAATAAGCAAATTATACAACAAATAACATTAAAACTAAAAATACTAATTCATTAATTTATCTTAATAAATGAATAATTAATATTTAACAAACAACAAAGATAAAATATATATTAACAGCTATAAGGAAAGCACATAGGAGAAGTAATCAGTTAATTAATTAATTTGTCATCAGGTAAAGCAATTCAGTTATCAGTAAAAACCATATGGACAGGATACGATACGAAAATATCGGTTCATTGATTTTATAGTTTTAATGAATTAAATAATATTATTATTTAGTAGTAAAATTAATGTATTACTATCGATTTTACTGCATTTAATCTGAATGAAAAAAAACTTGTAAAAGACTGAAAAATTTGTTATAATTAAAACTTTAAAATTTTTGATACGAGAATACGATATCGAATCATAACATATCCGTATCCTGTCCCTATGGTTAAAGCAATATTCATCAATATTCGGAAATTGTCATATTATCAGTAAAATTAATTAATAATTATAAGTTAAAAAGCTTTAATAAATAAATTATTATTAATAAATTAATACGGGTTACGGAAATTTATAATCTTTAAAACTCAAAAAATCTATATATGTAGTTATAGACGACAATTATAGTTTATTAATTAAAGACAAACCTATTTAAATTAAAACAAAAATAACAAACAATTTCAAAATTTATTAAGTTTCCGGTACATCGTCTTTCTTTAATTTAATTCTAACAAAAAGCACAAACCATTATTTTTTTTACCAAAATAACTATATAGGAAACATACAGGAAAAAAAGTAAAAGATTTCTCCCCATGTGCGAGGTAGTTTATTCATCAAGAGGTAATAAAGAGAAGTAAAAAAGTTGATTCCCAGTTTAACATATTTTGGTGTTATTTTTATTTTATTAAGTGTAATATATTTTAACAGTGTTTACACCATGTCCTGGAATATAGTGTCGCTGTACAGGTACACCCCCCCCCCCCCCCCCCCAAATTTTTCAACAAATCTTAAAAAATGAGATTGCATTAATTGTATAACTGGATATTAACTTTATTAGGTTCGACACGAGAAAATTTTTTTCCAAAATTTTCTGGAAAACATTCCATTAGATTAATATTTCGATGTAGATTCCAAAAATCAAACTCTCATGAGTTGAGTAACTAAGCATTCAAAAGTTATAAGCATTCAAAAGTTATAAGCATTCAAAAGTTATAAGCATTTTTCGGTGAAATTTTTCAAAGCGATGCGGTCCGCAACTTTTTCAAAATTTGCTCATTTTTTTAAATTTATTTATTTTATAATTTTTCCCCAGACTTCCCCACTAGAGCAGAATTGTATATAGATTCAGAAAATCCAACTCACATCACCTGAATCCAAACCCGTCAAAACTTATATCCATTAATATGGCGCTTTTAACATATAAGTTATTTGACTTTCAGCTCCGTTTACTCCTTTTGCAATTATTGCGGTGGTAAATTTATTAATTTTATTATTAATTAAATTAATTAATTAATTAATTAAATTAATTAATTAATTTTATTAACTATTATTAATTTATTAATTTTTTCAAGGACTGTAAATCCAATTGCCATGAAATTTTATACCCTTATACAGAATTTCGAGCTGTACAAGTGGAATCTCAAATATTACATTTCTTCATTTTTTTTTTCTAAAATGTGACCCTCTAGGCCAGTCTCATTTGAGAAATTTGCAATATTTGAACATGTTCTACTTGTACAGCTTGAAATTCTGTATAAGGGTCTAAAATTTCATGGCAATTGGATTTACAGACCTTGAAAAAAATGTAACATGAATAAATTTACGATATCGCAAAAGGAGTAAACGGAGCTGAAAGTCAAAGAACTTATATGTTAAAAGTGCCGTATTAATGGATATAAGTTTTGACGGGTTTGGATTCAGGTGATGTGAGTTGGATTTTCGGAATCTATATACAATTCTGCTCTAGTGGGGAAAGTCTGGGGAAAAATTATAAAATAAATAAATTTAAAAAAGAGCCAAATTTTGAAAAATTCGCACACCGCTTTAAAAAATTTCACCCAAAAATGCTTATAACTTTTGAATGCTTGGGATTCATGTCAAGAGATTTTGAATCTAATGGGATGTTTTCAAGAAAATTTTGAAAAAACAATTTTCTCGCGTCGATACAACCAGCTCAAAGTAATTAATTAACCGTTCAGAAGGTTAATATGTTACGATCATGTAAAATACAAAGTGAGAAAATCCTCCAAAAATATCTTCACATTTCCAAATAAGATTTTTTCGACAATAAGAAAAAAAAAGTAGAATACATGCAGATAACTTTTTACCTTCAATAAATAAAATAACCGACTTGGAGTTCAGATTAATATTGGTACTAATTTATAAATAATTAATAAACATTAATTAAATAATAAATTATAGTAATACAAAACCTTAAATACAATGTCTCCTAAATAATATTCAGCCTTAGAATATGATTTGTATAATTGTGCAAGGCTGTTTAGCCCACCCCATTGCTAATGTGCAACCAATTGGCATAGCTCTTCTGCTAATAAAAGAAAACTTCAGGCAACAGTAAATAAAATATTGTGTGCGGAATTATATTCAAGTTCTGCCAGTCTGTTGTGTAAAAGTTAATTTGGGATTAAGTGGTAATTTTCTGCAAAGCATAAAACACAAACCGCTAGTTTATTAGATTCAGTCTTTATATTAAAAGGCATCATCAGTATCGGTTGCTAAGCAACAGTTGCATGAGATAATATCGGTGACAGCCGACCAATAGGGTGACGTCACCGACATATTGACGCTCAACTGGTCGTCTCCAGTTTCGCATTATTCGCGGAGACTAGTCCCCCTGTGGTTGACCAATCACAGCCCTGGGATCGCGAGGGTAACCATGGAGATCCGGTAACAAGGGGCAACCAATCGGCTTCCGAGGAGCTGTCCGATGAAATGTCTGTAAATTCCCTGAGATTCAGAGACAGCTGAAAAATATACAGATAAATTGATGAAAATAAAGAAATAGTTGTTAAGAAACACAAACAAATGACACAGAGTAATTATATTTCGCGCGCGAATATTGAGACCTAGTGAAAATGGGAGTGGTAAATTCTAGAAGATATAGAATCTACTACATTAGATATTTATTGTAGTGAATATAAATCATGCGGATATTATCAATGTTATAGTAAAAATAGTTCTTAATGATTCAGTAACGATGAGACAAAGGAATAACACAGGGATAAAAAGAAAAAACACAGAGCAATATCGTGGAGAGAAAGAAGCCTCCCGGTCCAAGGCACTTATGGAAAGAGCTTATTATTAGTAGGACTATTATGTCAGTGAATCCAGCAATGTTGGATAGTGTTAGTAGTAAGTACATGACCGGCTCTACATCAGTTCGACCTAACTGACACCCATTGGGTGTCATATGACACCTAATTATCACCATAGGGTGTCTCTGGGTGTTATTGGCGCCAGACTGTCTGTGTTACAACTTTACCAATTACGGTAATTAGATCCTAATTGGTAGGTGTCATCAATTAATTAGTACAATTAAACTCTAATAGGTGTCTTATGACTCCCCATTAGGGTTTAAATGATTATCCTAATTAATTTAACCGAGTGATGCCATGATACCCTATTGGTCATCAGTGATGCCTAATTGTCGCAATACCCGCCAAGAAAGGTGTCATTAAATAACACCTCTTCTCTATTTTGATCTGTATTGTTTTTATGTACTTAATTGTACTGTTTTTTTTATTTTACAGTTTATTATTTTCAATTTAATTATAATTCTAATAACCAAATATTGCTTCGCAAAACGGCATCCATTATGACGTCATTTTTGCGTAGCAATATAAAACATACCCCCTAGCTTTGAACTAGATCAATTGTCTCCAATAGGATTATCTATAGCGCATTCAACCAGCCATTTGGCACCAAGTCTACAGCGACCTCTATTTCGGTAGCCCTGGATGTATTACATACGAAGATTAGGCCGTATTATTTCTCGCTTTGTCGCTGAACTTTGATATTGATGACTCCGAACAAGTCGACTGCAGTGTATGTAAACTGCACTTGGGAGGCCTTTATTCTTTCCTCTGGGAGGGGGCCATAATTTGTCTTGCGCTCTGTATTCGGTTTTTCCGACAGCATTTGTGGGTAATTGTGTGTGCGGATAACTTTTTGTAGTTCAGGTACCCTGTATTTCCTTCGGACGTTTAGAGTCGTATTTAATGATGGCAATTTGTGCTGCTTCTAGGTCGATATGTGGTTTGTTTTGTCTTGATGTTGTTTTATTTACTATTATTACTATTTACTATTATTACTATTTACTATTATTACTATTTACTATTATTACTATTTACTATTATTATTAACTATTATTACTATTTACTGTTAACTATTATTACTATTTACGTCGACAGCCTTGGAGATAGAACACAGTGTAATAAACTGTACTATAAGTTTTTATTGCTGATATTGGATTGAGACAAATACAAACAATAAAAAAGCCAACACAAAACAAACAATGGCTGTAATACCCACCACCAGGAAACAATCATACTTTGAAAATATCTTTTAGGTAGGAGTGGGAAAAGTCCAACAATATATTACTACTTATAATAATTATTACTATTTACTATTATTACTATTAACTATTATTACTATTAACTATTATTACTATTTACTATTATTACTATTTACTATTATTACTATTTACTACTATTACTATTTACTATTATTACTATTTACTATTATTACTATTTACTATTATTATTAACTATTATTACTATTTACTATTAACTATTATTACTATTTACTATTATTACTATTTACTATTATTACTATTAACTATTATTACTATTTACTATTAACTATTATTACTTATTATTACTATTTACTATTAACTATTATTATTATTTACTATTAACTATTACTAATATTTACTATTATTACTGTTTACTATTATTACTATTAACTATTATTACTATTTACTATTAACTATTATTACTATTTACTATTAACTATTATTACTATTAACTATTATTACTATTTACTTTTAACTATTATTACTATTTACTATTTACTAATAATGTGCTTGAGAGGCGCACGGAGTTCAAGGGCAAAGTTGAACTCGCGTAGCTTGAGGGAGACCGGCATCAGCGCAGCGGTGGTGGAGGCACGTATAGACGGGTGGTAGATTAAACTCTACTGTACTACATAGTCTAACCGCCATTTCGGGCATTATTAGAATAACTAACTTTAGGTTCTGGGATGCTATATATTTGTTTGGTGTTCGGTTTTATATAAGAAGGTGTTAATTGAGGTAAATTGTGCCATTTATTGGATTGTATACAATGGTAATAAACACTGTGACAGGTATTTTAAAAAACTATTTACTATTATTACTATTAACTATTATTACTATTTACTATTATTACTATTTACTATTATTACTATTTACTATTATTACTATTTACTATTATTACTATTTACTATTATTTGAAACCAATCCTCATTTTATTAACAATAGTTAAAAAAACTTTCAAACGAACAATAGGACATGACATCGATATACACACGGATAAAATAAACCCACCACCAGCTGACTCGCTAATAGATAGTTTAAATATATAGATTTTACGGTTTCACCTCCGCATTCGCCACCACGACGGCTGCCTCAGCCCAATTCACTTTGACTGGCCGCCTGGCTGCAGAGCGGCACCTACGTATGCAGAGCAGCATCGACCAAAGTAGAGCAAAGCTCAAGTTGCGCCTCACCCAGACAACGCACTCTGAGTACGGGACGCTTCGTTTGTCGCACAACTTCATCGACAGCCTCTTCACGAACTGGCTCGCCGATGGGCCAATGCCACCGTAAGCCGACAGGATGAAGGGAGTAAAGATTGAATGTTCAACCTCCCTTAAACGTTCCTCATATTTGAAGACCTTGGGGTTCTCGTTGTGTCGGTAGACAGCGTCCGAATCCATGGAGATGTAGGAGGCTGCGAGAGGGTTGAAGACCGACACATCAATGAAAGTTCTTTGAAATCGGTTTCCCCAAAACCCACAAGCAGATACATCTAGACGGGCCAGCTGGTCAGTTGATGTTGAGCGATGAACAAAGGTCTCACCAGTGAGGGACTGGAGCATTGGCTCAACAGTGACACTATGGGCGACTTCTGAGAAAGTGGAGGCAATGAAATCTCTAACCTCATTATGCCTAATAGAGGAAAATCCTCCTGTGGGACACGACAGAACATGAGAACTGAAAGTCGTGAACCACAAGCACATCGAGAAGGGAGATTTTTCGGGGTCCACCCATAACGAAGGCATATCGCGTCCCTAAACTCTTCTTTATTTAAATGCGTATCATGGAGAGTTAGTGGCTTACTGTTCAGCCATGTTGAAGCCCCCTTCTCCGCCATAAAGGCGGGGCAGTTTCCCCTGGCTCGGTGACACCTCCACTGACACGATATTCACTTTCCTCTTCGAGGCTACCATGTTCTCAACCTTGACTTCGCTGACAATGGAACGCTGCTCCGCCCGGACCTCCACCATTGTTTCTAAGTTCTGATCAGCAAACGGCAGACACACCCGTCGAGAATTGGCGTACTGGGGAGCAAGATCATTCGGTGTTGGTATACCCAATCCACCTGCACGTACAGGTAATGACAGTAACAGGCGTTCTGTGGGTCATATTGCGGGGCGGTCCATGAGTCGCCTAAGGAACTCCTCTATTGAGTGCTCCAACTTGTCGTAGTGGGTGATAGCCCCCTGGACAACCCGAGAAAGAAATCTCCACCGACACACTAGACCAAATACTAGGCCGGCATACGCACAGTGGGGATCTATTGCTGTGATTTCGGCTAGCCGATGTACCTCCTCCACAAACTCCAATATCACAAAGTATACAGGGACTGAAATGTCCTGAACAATCTTCCATCTCAACCCATAACTTTTCATCGCTCTTTGTCAATCTAGCTTTGGGTACGACCATTTTGACGCTCCTACCTCGCCCTACAAACGGCTTCAAGGCTATTCCATACGATTTGTATTGTCCCTCAATAATATCAAAGCTTAGTGAACGCATCTCCGAAACGTGCAGCATTTATTTCGCATCGAAGGCTTTGTTAAAACAACATATTCATGTCCATGGAGGAGCGGAACACGATAACGTGGGCTTGGATGAAGAGAACAAAGAACAGGCAGATCCAGCCCTACTTCAAACCAACCGAGCGATATCCATTATATCTATCGAGGAACACTTGGGAGGAAATTACTATTTAGTATTAATTACTATTGCTAATTATATTTGATTGATTATTGCTATTGATAAAAAACTAATTAGTATTAATTATTAATTATTAATGCTAATAATAATTTTTTCTGAGCGTGATGTGACATAGGGAAGGGGTGTCAACAATTTTGTGACGAATTGTGACAGAAGGGGGGGGGGGGGGGGGGGGGTGTAAAAAATAGCCAAAAAATGCGTGACGTCATTTATGGACGCCCCCATAACATGATGGATGCAATGTTTGTTTGGCATTTATTTTCGTGCCGCTATCCTGTTAAGGATGTGTCACGAAATTATGTCTTTTGGTTAACTGTGCTGATCATTATATATTTAATTTTCTAGTTAATAATTTTTGTGTCTTAGTTTAATTCTACTGTAGTCGTTAGCAGGTGAGCCCATGCAACCCCTACTTGAGACTTATTTCCAGCTATTATCAGCTAAAGTAATTTACTATGGTGCTGCCTCATTAGGAGCCCGCTTGACAGCGGGATACTTACTGTAAGAATCTCAGGGATACTTTCTGTAAAAATCTCAGGATACATTACACTGACTGACATACTGACTGATAATTATCTAGGTTAAGGCACTTCCTGCCTGGCGATTTTGATGAAATTTTGCAAGTACATTGCTTTGGTGGTTCATAATCGCGTTACAAAATTTCAGATCGATTCTATGTGTGGTATTCGATATATTTAGTTTTTTGACATTGTTTTGTCGCGAAATTAAAAGCAATGGCAAAATAACAGCTGGTGTTCATGATGAAATATGGCTTAATATGTTATACACAGTCATAGAAAAACGTGTTGGTTGCCAAGTCACATAAGCTGTTGGTTTCTAATGTATTACCCCATAAGCTGATTGCTCTCCCAGTGCTTCCTAAGGGTATATCTACAATAAGGTTACTCACTCTGCTATGTTGAGGGGTGGATCAGGATAATTAATTTTAGTTACACAAAGCAGTGTGTTGTGTCCTATTGCAGTCGATACTCACTGTGGATTGTAAAATGTTTTGTCTGGGAAGAGATATTCCGCTTGACGACGGGGTAATACCTATAGAAGGAAACTAAATTTGTTATTTGGCTCTATTCGTTGTTATTTATCTGGTTGTGCATCATGGGCATTTTTTATAAATATTCGGTAATCGTATCTTATATCTTGTAAACATGCTTGATAATGAAATTATTTGCTTCATATTATATTTTTGTTAGTGGTAGCTAAGTTGCATTTTTTATTATGTGGGGCGAGCCACAAAGTCAGCTAGCCTCACGCCTTGCAGTTTAGACAATTTTAGTTTACTTACTGCTGACTGACAGTTCTTTGTAATAGTCTTGGCTAGGATTTTTCCCCCGGGCTCCTTCCAGCCAGCTTGCTGGCTTTCTAGTTTATATATACATATATTTGGGTTATGGAAATAAAATAAAGTATTATTATAGTATTATTATTATTAAAAGTGTCTGATTGGTTAGCGAATTATATAAGTCACACAGCAGAAGATCCAATGATCGATCAGTCATCTACTTAGTAACTTTATTTGTTTGTTACAATTTCATTCACTGAATTAATTATATTTATTTAGTTGCGTTAATGATACAATCTCTATAAAGTTTTATTAAAAACAAAGCGATTGTTGATAAAAAATATCCTAAAGTATAATTATAATACAGTGTAAAAAATGATGTTGCAATTATTTTTTGATTCTTGATTAATTCAATATTACACATGGTACAGGACACTGGAATCATTTACCAGTACTTATGGATTTAACCGTATCTGGTCAGGGCTATTTTACTATGTACTTGGCCCCGGAAGGGGTGGATCAAAATTACAAATTTGATGGTATGGGTTTTCGAGGTCGCTAATCACGATCTCGTTAATAATATTTTCATACAGTAAATTTATTTATTATTAAATTTATTATTTTTTATAAATAGAATAGTTATATCTTTCTCCACATATGCTTCCTATTGATCCCCCAATGCTTCCTATTGATCCTCCAATGTTCTATAGTTATTCGCATTCATTAGTTTAACAGTGAAGTATTTAATATTAAGAGCGTGAGGGAGGGGAGGGGGATACATTACTTACTAAATGAGTTTATCGATTGAAAC
>JAUCBJ010007588.1:0-63228 GCA_032718475.1 Nemertoderma westbladi
TGCCTTTGCTGGCCAGTTCCCCCCCGGTCGCTAGAATACTCTCAAAGGGATTTATAACTAAAATAGTGCAAGCTACCAGCTTATTGGCTGATGTGCTGTGTGGAGATATCTGGGCTCAGTTTAATCGGCCAACCAGTGTAGGGAGGTTGCCTAAGCCTTGCTGTCCGTGTCGGCCAATAGAATTTGCGTAGGCGTTGATTTCGACCTATCCCAGCGCTACTGAACTGAATTTCCTATCTCACTGCTCATCCTCTGTGTTGGACGGGAGCTTCGGGGAATAAGAGTTTTTGGTATACTCGTATAGTAGTAGTAGTCATATGATTTTATATGATTCTGTTGTTGTGTTCCCATTTTCGCCATAACACCGGCTTTTTGGGAAGAACTCTAGTAAAACTGCTTAAATTATCGAAAGTATAAACTGTTACCTAACTAACCTAACGCAATCGACTTATCTGATCTAATTAACTCACTATTAATCATATTGTTTGTACTGTTATTTACCGTCAGTTATTAATTGTACCTATTTGTTAATGGAAATATTGCTCTTTGGATAATACGGATAAATCACCCAAATTTCCCAATTTTCTTGATACACTACAGGTTAGAGAGACAGGCTATACATAACAATTGCGATTTATATTAATGTGGTGTGTATTGAATCTAATGTTATTTAGCAGACCCTACATGAGTCAATTGCTGCTCTCTTTATGTGTGATCAAATATACTGACGGTCGGCAGAATAGTGTGTATGATTGTGATTGGTAACAAAGTATTTCCTAAAGAATACGCTTTATACTTTAATCATAAGCGGTATCGTTGCGTTTTAGTATAAGTCTTAGTTCTGTTTAAATAGATAGAGCGCCACGTCCTAAAGGAACTGTTAATATTTCCCGAAAGCCAATAATATCTGTCAGAAATTAATTATTAACGATCTGTCGAATAATACAGTAAGTTTACGCTGCAACCTTACACTGCAATAATAAAATTTAAGCATCCGAATTCAGCCTCCCGGGTGTAGATCCATCGGGTGAATGATCGCGCATGGGCTGACTTCGGCTAATGTTTTGTGTATTAGCATAAATTGTTGTCGTATGCTAAAGGTGTTTTAATTAACTAAAAGACATATAAATTTTGGCAGGTTAAACTGCTAAAGGTCTTCAAAAGCGCGAACAGGTACCCTTATGGCTCCAGTGTTTCTTTTATGTTCGGTGTATTAAATATTCCTAAATTTATTCATATACGTGCTGCAGCAATTAATTCTCTATTTTTACGTGCAACAAATTCGTGTAATACAATGGTAATTGCAACGTTTCATGAGGTATACAAAACGAGTAGAATATTTTTAATGTGGGACCTATATTATATTGATGACTAAAATTAATTATATTTAGTTAGCCTAGATTCTAGATATCCTTGATTGTGCTAATAATATTTTATATATACAGTATATTTGTTTGTTTGTTTGTTTTTATGGGCAATCGTGCCTGAAATAAAGTTAAATTACAATGAAGGTTGTTATTGATACAAATTACTAGATACAAAAAGTCAAATACAATTTTTAATTTTAATTTCCACCACCACCAAAATTAAATTTAGTAAGATTTTTACATCCCTCCACCAAACACAAGTCTAAAACTTGGATTCAGTACCAGTCTTGGAGGTCAAACCCCCGCAGACCGGCACCGTCCCCAAACCCGAGCGGCCTCCATGGACGCCTACCGCCACGCAGGCACAGGGAGTTTGAGTGCAGCAGCGCAAACAATAGGCGCCTCCGCACTCCGCCCAGCACACAAGCTAGGCCTCGCTCGCGCATCCCACGCTGCCGGGCCACCAGGGTCTCCGCAAGGTGGCGGATTAGGATATCGGCCTCCTTGCACTACACCCCGTCGGTGGTTCCGACTAGGGGGGTGAAGGAGATCCGACGGTCCTCGCACACTGCGGCATAGTGTACCTTCTTGGCGCGGACCCTCTGCTGGAGAACGGAGTCTAGGGACCGGTTAACATAAGAGGGGGTGTCAGCGTTTACAACCGCAATGCCAAATGACGCCACCCTCTGTTCGGCCCAGACTCCCCTCGCCAGGAGGTCCGCCCTTACTCCACCCACCTCGCGGCCCTGTCTGTCCAGGTAGCCGGACGCCAACGTAACCTCACGCTGGACGCACGGGCCCCCGAACGCGGACGCGATTAAGTCCCCGAAGACCTCCCGCACCTCGTTGTGCCGCTTGATAATCAAGCCCCCCGACTTGCAATTAAGGGCGTGGGATGTCGAAAAAGACTCCCCACACCCCTCGCACTTAGCCGGGAGGCCGGGAGGCGTCAACCCATACCGCAAGGCAAGGTTGTCCCGGAACACTTCGGGGTCCAGGTCGGTGTGGTCCACCGCCGAAGGCTGAGCGGTCAGCCACCCTCCCGTCTTGTGGGAGACCATGCGCTCCACCGTGCGGCGCCGTTCGGCAGGAACAGCGGGGAGGGCAGACTCCAGTCTCACCTTGTAAGCCTCGTCTTGGGTAATGCGGCTTTCAGCGAGGGCCGACGCGAGACATGCGGCGTGGTCTGCGACCTGGAGGGGGTTGTCCAACAGCAGCGCATCAACCACCCCAGCTGTGCCGGCCAGTGACGCCTCTCTAGCATGGCACCATCGCATTAACGGGTCCTGAATCCCGATCCCGCCGTGTCGGACTGGCAAAAGAACCAAGTCTTCGTCAACAGCACCGAGGGGTATCCCAAACAATGCCGGGATGTAACTGCGCTGCAGCGCCTCCCGGATCGGAGCCAAATCCTCATAGTCGATTTCAACCACCCGGAGCAGGAAGTCCCACTCCGCTTGTAAGCAGCGGGACATTCCCGTATGAGCGGTCTGGGGATATTCCTCGGCCACCTCCGCCAATCTACCGATACTGTAGACCCACCCCTCAACTTTCTCTGCGATGAAACCCCGCAGCCCCTGGGAATCACCAACATAACCCCCCAGAAACCTGTGACCGGAGACGATCCGAACGCCCGACCTCCCAAACATCTCGTGTGCCTGCTCAACATATGCCGGTTTCACCACCAAGTAGGACTTGGTGGGCTCCGGGTTGTACCCAATTCGGGGTCCACTGAGGAGCAACTCCTCCCACCAACAGAGCACACCAGCGGGGGAACCAGTAGATGAGGCATCATCGGCATACCAGCACTGTCTTTGGTGGTGCGGTGTTGGGTCGCCAGGCGGGGTCGACGGCGGGTTGCCGGGTAGGGTTGATGGCGGGTCGCCAGGCAGGGTCGACGGCGGATTGCCGGGTAGGATCGACGGCGGGTTGTCGGGTAGGGTCAATGGCGGGTTATCGGGAAAGGTAGACGGCGGGTCGCCAAGCAGGAACGAGGACAGGTTGCCGGGTAGGGTTGACAGCACGTCGCCAGGCAGGGTCGACGGCGGATTGCTGGGTAGGGTCAACGGCGGGTTGCCGGGTAGGGTTGTCGGCGGGTTATCGGGTAAGGTAGACGGCGGGTCGCCAAGCAGGGACGATGGCGGGTTGCCGGGTAGGGTCAATGGCGGGTTGCCGGGTAGTGTCGACGGCGGGATGCCGGGTAGGTTCGACGGGGGGTTGCCAGGTAGGATCAACGGTGGGTTACCGGATAGGGTCGACGGTGGGTTGCCGGGTAGGGTCAACGGTGGGTTGCCGGGTAGGGTCGACGGCGGGTTGTCGGGTAGGGTCGATGGTGGGTTGCCGGGTAGGATCAACGGCGGGTTACCAGATAGGGTCGACTGCGGGTTGCCGGGTAAGGTCAACGGCGAGTTACCTGATAGTGTCGACAGCGAGTTAGGTAGGGACAACGGCGGGTTGCCAGGACACTCAGGTATCCGGAAGTCCCGTAGCCTCCGTATCATGGGAAGGGTCCCACAGCCATACCCAAGCATGGCGGCCAGGTCGCCCTGGGTGTACCCTTCCCTGCTCCAGAGCGGTACATCAGACCCTTGTAAGAAGAGAGCGGCGTGGCCGTTGTATGCAATAAAGAGGTAACGGGAACACCGGTGCCAGTAGACCCGCGCATTCCACAGGGCCACGGGGCGACTCAAACTGTTAAAGGCATTAGAGGCGTCTACGAGGAGCATCCCCTCGGTGGAGTCGTCCTCATACAATGAAGCCATCGCATGGACGGCGCCCTCGACACCCGCCTTAACACCCGCACAGAGTTTATCCGCCCCGCATTCCACAATGAAATCCATCTTGGTGGCAGCTGTGAGGCAGTTAGTCAGCAACCGGTACAGGACCTCCCCAATGCCGATGGGGCGGACACCGGGTTCCTTGTCAATTGCGACGAGGCGACAGGCACGCAGCGCGCGGATCTCGCCCCAAGGTACCACCGAGTTGGCGAGGCGTCGACTCTCTCTCTCGGTAATGAGACGAACTGCCGCCCGATTCTGTCCCACCAGTATTTTCCGATTATACAACCGACCTGGGTTTACTTTTGCCGATCCCCAGGACTTAGCGAACTTGGAGCTGCAGCGCTCCGCCTCCACCACCAGCTGCTTATACTCCTCTCGCTCCCACATGCCAATCCGGCGCAGCATAGTACGCCGAATATCCGCACTTTTAGTCACGTCTGGGTCTTGCTGGAATATGGTAGCCACTCAACAGAGTGATCGTTCCGAGGGGTGGATACCGTCCGTCAGAAATACCAGCTCGCGAGCGACTAAGTCGGCGATTTTGCATCCCACATTGCCACCCGGCAGTATATACTGGCAACAAGTAAGGCAGGTGAGGCGGGAATAATTGGCCTCCCAATACGGATCGGTGGAAGAGCCAGGAGAGTTTAACCACTGGCCACCGAAGGCCGACTCCAAAAGCTCCACAGTGGTAGGGAAAGGAGGAGAACTCGCACACCCAGGCAAAGATAACGGAGGAGAAACGGTGTCGACGACTCGGGGAATCTGAGTTATCTGAGTTATCGCACTCGAAAACGAACCAGTTTCCGAGCTATCCCCATCCGAGTCGTCGCCAGTGGATTCATGCAGCAGAGTGTCATCCACTACGGGACTAATGGAGGCCCTCGATATGAGATGCGGGTTCAAGCAATTGCCAACAGACAAAGGCGAGCAGCTGGTGCAGGGTTGCCCGGCACGGACACAACGACAACGACTAGAAGTGGTACAAGCGCGGATCTCACACTGACAGCACCATTGGGACGACGACTGCCCTGAGCCCTGAGACATAACTGACCGAATAGACAAACCGATCGAACCAGACAAACCATCCAAGGAGAGAGACTCGCGGTCACGAAACTGAACTCATCAACAAAATATCAACAAATCAGCAAATCAACAAATTATAATTTAATTATATAATTTTATTTAATTCGTAGCGAATAAGAAAGAATCAATATTTAAACTGAATGTGTCAATATTATATTGTACTGTTTATATTATAAAGAATTATTATTATTTATTATTATTATAATAACTTTTATCCGCATAGCGCAGTAAATTTGTAAGACAATTACGATAAATCTTAAAGTTGGTTTCATTAGTGGAGGTGGGTTTCCTAATATAAAGTGTGTAATGGTCACTTTTGCGTTTAATGGATTTAAGTAAAGAATTAGTAAGCCAAGGATTACAAGGAATATCCTTCTTGCTAATAGCTATTTTAGGTAAAAACTTAAAAAATGAAAAAAATAAACATTTGTACTACAAATTTTATCAAAATCAGAGTAGAAGACATTGAATTAATAAATTAACGGGACATCAGACTTTTTGTAGGACAATGCAGTGGAATCTTTTAAGTTTTGTAGGAAATTATCTTTATGAAATTGAGAATAGTCGTACCGGTAAGATATTCAATAAGCTTAAAGTAAGGTGGGTGGGTGGCTTGTTGAACCAACTGTGTGATCATGTCCGAGAAGATACTAGAAGACAGTGTGTAGCAATATAATCACGGACTGTAGGTGCATTCGACTTGGCGTTTAACCCTATTAAACCAGGGGGGGGGGTCAATATGACCCCCCCTCCTCCCATGGTTTTTTTATTATAATTATGAAACAAACGCAGTTGGGAATCTGAAATTTTATGACTTATGACTCAATATGACGCCCCCCCCCCCCCCCCCGTATTTGTACAACATTATATAGCCCGTTGTTACTAATAGGGTTAAAATGTTAATATAATAATCACCAGTCAGTAGGGTGTCACAATTATTAATCAATTTAAAAATATCAAATGTTCTCATAATAATTAGAATCAATAATTATTGATAATTAGATATTTTATTACTCAGGCCCAGTAGAGGATCCCTGTATCATTTGTCCACAAACCGGTATAGAATACGATTGTAAGATAACAAGAGGATTGGTTACTGACTGCTATGCCTGTGCTAATGGATATTCCTGTAAAGGTAAGAGGAATAGTATATTACTTACTTTTTTTGGACGTGTTCATTATATTTTATTAGCAAGTCGTTAGACTTGATTACTGTAAGAATTGTTGACTGACTGACTGACTGACTGACTGACTGACTGACTGACTGACTGACTGACTGACTGACTGACTGACTGACTGACTGACTGACTGACTGACTGACTGACTGACTGACTGACTGACTGACTGACTGACTGACTGACTGACTGACTGACTGACTGACTGACTGACTGACTGACTGACTGACTGACTGACTGACTGACTGACTGACTGACTGACTGACTGACTGACTGACTGACTGACTGACTGACTGACTGACTGACTGACTGACTGACTGACTGACTGACTGACTGACTGACTGACTGACTGACTGACTGACTGACTGACTGACTGACTGACTGACTGACTGACTGACTGACTGACTGACTGACTGACTGACTGACTGACTGACTGACTGACTGACTGACTGACTGACTGACTGACTGACTGACTGACTGACTGACTGACTGACTGACTGACTGACTGACTGACTGACTGACTGACTGACTGACTGACTGACTGACTGACTGACTGACTGACTGACTGACTGACTGACTGACTGACTGACTGACTGACTGACTGACTGACTGACTGACTGACTGACTGACTGACTGACTGACTGACTGACTGACTGACTGACTGACTGACTGACTGACTGACTGACTGACTGACTGACTGACTGACTGACTGACTGACTGACTGACTGACTGACTGACTGACTGACTGACTGACTGACTGACTGACTGACTGACTGACTGACTGACTGACTGACTGACTGACTGACTGACTGACTGACTGACTGACTGACTGACTGACTGACTGACTGACTGACTGACTGACTGACTGACTGACTGACTGACTGACTGACTGACTGACTGACTGACTGACTGACTGACTGACTGACTGACTGACTGACTGACTGACTGACTGACTGACTGACTGACTGACTGACTGACTGACTGACTGACTGACTGACTGACTGACTGACTGACTGACTGACTGACTGACTGACTGACTGACTGACTGACTGACTGACTGACTGACTGACTGACTGACTGACTGACTGACTGACTGACTGACTGACTGACTGACTGACTGACTGACTGACTGACTGACTGACTGACTGACTGACTGACTGACTGACTGACTGACTGACTGACTGACTGACTGACTGACTGACTGACTGACTGACTGACTGACTGACTGACTGACTGACTGACTGACTGACTGACTGACTGACTGACTGACTGACTGACTGACTGACTGACTGACTGACTGACTGACTGACTGACTGACTGACTGACTGACTGACTGACTGACTGACTGACTGACTGACTGACTGACTGACTGACTGACTGACTGACTGACTGACTGACTGACTGACTGACTGACTGACTGACTGACTGACTGACTGACTGACTGACTGACTGACTGACTGACTGACTGACTGACTGACTGACTGACTGACTGACTGACTGACTGACTGACTGACTGACTGACTGACTGACTGACTGACTGACTGACTGACTGACTGACTGACTGACTGACTGACTGACTGACTGACTGACTGACTGACTGACTGACTGACTGACTGACTGACTGACTGACTGACTGACTGACTGACTGACTGACTGACTGACTGACTGACTGACTGACTGACTGACTGACTGACTGACTGACTGACTGACTGACTGACTGACTGACTGACTGACTGACTGACTGACTGACTGACTGACTGACTGACTGACTGACTGACTGACTGACTGACTGACTGACTGACTGACTGACTGACTGACTGACTGACTGACTGACTGACTGACTGACTGACTGACTGACTGACTGACTGACTGACTGACTGACTGACTGACTGACTGACTGACTGACTGACTGACTGACTGACTGACTGACTGACTGACTGACTGACTGACTGACTGACTGACTGACTGACTGACTGACTGACTGACTGACTGACTGACTGACTGACTGACTGACTGACTGACTGACTGACTGACTGACTGACTGACTGACTGACTGACTGACTGACTGACTGACTGACTGACTGACTGACTGACTGACTGACTGACTGACTGACTGACTGACTGACTGACTGACTGACTGACTGACTGACTGACTGACTGACTGACTGACTGACTGACTGACTGACTGACTGACTGACTGACTGACTGACTGACTGACTGACTGACTGACTGACTGACTGACTGACTGACTGACTGACTGACTGACTGACTGACTGACTGACTGACTGACTGACTGACTGACTGACTGACTGACTGACTGACTGACTGACTGACTGACTGACTGACTGACTGACTGACTGACTGACTGACTGACTGACTGACTGACTGACTGACTGACTGACTGACTGACTGACTGACTGACTGACTGACTGACTGACTGACTGACTGACTGACTGACTGACTGACTGACTGACTGACTGACTGACTGACTGACTGACTGACTGACTGACTGACTGACTGACTGACTGACTGACTGACTGACTGACTGACTGACTGACTGACTGACTGACTGACTGACTGACTGACTGACTGACTGACTGACTGACTGACTGACTGACTGACTGACTGACTGACTGACTGACTGACTGACTGACTGACTGACTGACTGACTGACTGACTGACTGACTGACTACTCTAACGATTTTGATGAAATTTTCACAGCATCTAGATACCGCGATTCTAAGGTCCCTGGCATGATCGGCTACTCCGTCCATAGCCTCTGGGCCCGAAAAATAGAGATAAACGAAAAAACGCCATAAGCGCAATGGTAAAATAGCACCAATGACAGCTGGTGTCCTGATGAAATATGGCTTATGTAATGCATTTCTACACAAGGCTTAGTAATAAATCGATGAGGTTGCCAAGATTACTAGTGACGGGCCTACCGGCCCAATAAGGAACCGACTTTTTTTTCAAATAAAAGAGACAATGAGCTCGGCTCGGTCTGGCACGATTGGGCTCGATTCAGTTCGACTTGGCTTGATCGGCTCGGTTTGGCTCGATTGGGCTAGACTCGGCTTGATTGGGCTCGACTTGACACATCTCGACTCGGCTCGGTCCGGCTCGACTTGGCTCGAAGGTACTTATAGCCTAAGAGAACAGCAGTAGAGAAACCGGTAGCAAGGAACCCAACGGTTGATTTTTGGAGGACATAAAAAGTAAAAAAAAAAGGACAAAAAAAGGATTTAAACGGACAAGAAAAATTATTGCGTTTTGAAACGTCTGATGTTGGTTAAATTTAATCATGTACATAAATCACTAAATCCAAACGTAAAAAATACGTTGGATTTTAACATAGATTTTAACGTTATTTTGAAACGTCTGACATTGGTTAAAGTCAATCATGAACTTAAATCACTAAACCCAATATTAAACAAACGTTGAAATTTAACATCGATTTTTAATATTAATTTAAAACGTCTGACATTGGTTAAAAAGAAACATTATTGTATGTAATGTAATTGTAATGTAATTGTAATGTAATTTAGTCACGTTAATATTTATGACGTTATATACTAACGTTATTATTTCGTTTTTAATAACATTAAAATAACAAATCCAGGATGGTTACATATATCATTACTTTTATGTTATTTCTTAACATAAAAATATTGTTTGCTATAAACGTAACATTATACGTGCATTTAAGCCCTTCTCTCATGTTTTATGGTTCGCTTGCTCAAACTAATAATCCCCCTCCATTGCCGTTCTTTATATCGTTATTTATAATTGGCAAACCCTTTCTTTATTGAATAATTAATTAATAATTTCCCTACGCATGTTGATATGGTAGTGGCAGGCTACAATCTCTAACACAGTTTGATTGAATACAATTTTGTTGTAGGCAATTGTATGCAAATTAATAACAATTAAAACGTACAGTATAACGTGAATTGAATTTTTTGTATAATGACCAGTAAGGAACAAATAATGAAATAAACAGCAAAATCAAAGTAAAATATCACAGAATAAGTAAACAACAAATATATGGCTGTATGGCCCATTACGTAAATGGTTTTGATATTTCGGTTAAAGTTAATCACAGACTTAAAAAGAATATGTTTATGACGTAATAATAAGTGACAACAACGTAATGAATTGCATCAATTAAAATACTTTGAGTTAATATTATTCACTAGATTTATAGATCTGATTTGTAGTCTATATAAAATAATGTACATATAGTGGGTTTAATAAATAATACCTCACAACAATGTTAATGGTTATCCCCTGTATCTATCTAATCTTAATAAAAATCATTCATACAAAATCATCAACATTTAGATAAGTTGCATCGCTATTATTCGGTAAATTACCATGATCATCTCTATACAAGGAATGCAAACGAGATTGGAACCACAACAGTGGGGCAAACTGGAAACAACGGATACGTGTATGAAGGATTCGAGGGATACGTTCGCGATAGTCAAATAAATGGGGAAGTCCCATTGTATCGCTATATAAAACAGGTTCAGTATATATATGTATATGTATATATATATGGTTTATACTGTATTTATTTGAGTTTGACATAAAAAATAAAACACGAAAACTACATACATCATTGAGTAATTATGGAGAGTCCGAATAGCAACTAACTCCCTTCTTAGTTGAGAATTACGATGGAGGGTGGGAATAAAGCGATGGGAGTTTTTTCCGTTTCTTTTTTTCATATTTACATTTCTTGCACAAAAATAATAAAAGGGACTTAAACTATATCTAAAAAATTTCAGATCTTTGTCTTTATTGCTTTCTAGTTATTTGGTGTTTGAAAAAAAAATCAATAGAACAGGTTACAGTTTAAATTTTGGGAGTAATCATCTGTTACTTGGGTCGATTTCCCCCTGGAGAGGGATGATTTTTGATTGCGTCGAACCCCCCTCCCCCCCCCCCCCCCCCCCCATTATGTGATGAATTTAAATTTTACAAAGGATAAATGCAATAATATGCAAAAAATATATACAAATGTAAAAATCATATTTATGTCTCAAATGTTTTATTTATTACAGTCAGGTGGAATCGACCATTTTTACACTACCAATGCCGCGATAATAGGAACAACAACTCCAGGTCAAACAGGTAACCATGGCTACACAAGTGAAGGTGTGGTAGGATACTGCCAACCATCTCAAGTTGGAGGCACCGTACCCTTGCACCAGTACTGGAAAGGGAGCGTCCAAGATCATTTATACACAACGAATGGTAATGACATTCAGGCGATGACTATTGGTTACGTATACGAAGGAGTGGCTTGTTACGTCTACGAAGCGGAACCTTAGAGGCAAGTAACATAAACATAAACTGATAGAAAATTATTGTGCTTTATTATTATTATTATAAGTGCATTACCACTTTACAGTTGTGTAAGTTATACAATGAATATATATACCATATTCTGTATACTGTACTACTACTACTACTACTAGGATCGGCATGCTGCACTGCAGCTGCATTTTTAAGAATGCTGTGCCGGCTTATCGACAAAATTGCACCGCCACAACTCCCTATCACCCATGACATTTGCTAGATCATCCGCATCTTCAAGGCCAGTGTCCTTTAAGATGCGTCTCAAGAAAGTCATGGGCTGTCCACCATGCTTATTCACTCCATGAGGCTGCACTATACTGTACAGTAGTATAGTATGAATGAAACTGGCGAAATCCGGCGCAAATAACAGCTGATTACTCTCTAAAAATACTGTAATACTGTTACCCGATCTATTTTCGTTTATTATTTTGGTTAGAACTGTAACCAGCCCTTCCATTTTCTTGATAATTAACATTGAGACGAGATATTAATCCACCGAAACGGGATTTACTGCCCCCCACCCCCTCCACCATGTCTCCCTATATGATTTGCTGAACTATCACAATGCCTATTTACATAGTATTTCAGTGTATTAGTATTAGTATCGTTTTTACATAATGTATATTTATATATCTACAGATATGTGACTACGACAACCATGTTAACTTTCTTGAGGAAACATTTGATGTAGTAATCGTTAACTGTGGTGATGGGATCAAAAACTCAATGTTAATCAACATCAGAAACGATAAACACAACTAATATAGGCCTATATATGCATATGTAACTAATATTTGCTTTGCTTTGCTTACATCAACTGTTGGTACCAACCAGGACGCCTTGGTACCAACATACAGTACTGTACCGGTACGTAGTCAGAATGTCACCGGACTGAGGTTTCATCTTCATCCCCGAATTTAAGATTTAATAAAAAATAGATGGTATCTGATGTATCAACACTAAAAAAAAGCAAACAGTCGGCCGAAGCCGGAGGCGACCCGAAGGCTCCTCTTTCGATAGCTGCTACCCGAGGGTAGGGGTGGGCGCTACTCCTATCCCAAGATTTGCTCCCAGTTATTTAACTGGTATCAATACTAAATAGTAATGTATCTTAATTAATAATGATTTAATTTTTAGGGGTGTATTTTTCTAAAACTGTTAGGAAGATATTAGAAAAATTTGAAGTAATGACTTTATGCGATACTTTGGGTCAACATCAAAAGTTATCTGAAACTCGGTATCGGTTCGTACCAGAAAAATATTTGTTTGTTTGTTGTTTTACCTCTCATAAACAACAAAATTTACCACTTTGAACGATATGTAATTTTAATCATATACAGTACATTATCTACCGCCTACCGGGAGTAGAAGGTTTAGGGTTGTACTGTAGTCAAATATAATATCTTTATAATTCTACCAAACTGTAGTCATTCACGACATGCGATGGCGGAGAATATTGTTGATGAGTAGGAGGCGAAAGCAAAGATTACAATATATTCCCCAGCAACTCATTTGTAGGGCGCGACTCTTTCCCAAGAGTTGCTGCGCAATCACCATTTGAGATTCGCATATTTGTTTAAATTCCGCGCCAGGCTTAGATTTTTTAGCTATTGGAGCATTGTCTGGCGATTTCGGTGCTGGTCGACGAAAAACAACATCGCTCTCATCTCTCACAAATTTTGGAGCAACTGCAGAACCGTACTTTTGTGTCCTTTGCTCTATTTCACCAGTCATTTCGAAAAGCGTATCACTTCCATATATTGAGAGATTGAATTTATCGTCACTTTCTTCGCGGCCTCCCTCACCGACCCCTGTCGCGTTGGGTGAACAACTGTATGTCTGTGCGTCCTGCTTTGTTGCGTAATTCAGAAAAATGTAGGTTCATTGAATAATTTCAGGTGTAATGTTCTGTTACCCTGTGTTTTTCTGAGCGTATCTGTATTTTGAATAAGTATTTCAGTAACTATATACCGATTCTGAAATAGTAAATAATTTTCGCTACAGTGTTGCAGCCGACATGTTAATTGAAAGATACAATGTTTAATAACAGTTTCTAATATTTATTTATAATAATTTAATTTAATAATATTCAGTGTACTGAATTCAGCATACAGCTACCGGTACTATAGTACCGGTAGCTGTATGCACCATAGAAAGGCTTTCAGTAGGGTATATCTTTTGCGTAGAGGTATAGCCCTCATAGAGACTACATGTAGGTAGGTGTAGCCTTCATGTAGATGCACGTGTAGGGTGAATGTAGGTAGGTGTACGCGCTTTTGAAGACCTTTAGCAGTTTAACCTGCCAAAATTTATATGTCTTTTGGTTTATAAATAGACTTTAGAAGTTGACAAATATTTAATACCAATAAACACAACATTAGCAGAAGCCAGCCTAGTGCGCGTCCATTCACCCGCTGGATATACCCGGGAGACTGGATTCTGAGGGCTTAGATTATTATTGCAGTGTAAGCTTACTGTATTATTCGATTGATCGTTAATAAATAATTTCTGACTAATATTATTCACTTTCGGGAAATATTAACAGTTCCTTTAGGACGTGGCGCTCTATCTAGGTAAACAGAGATATGACTTATACTAATCACAACGGCAAGTCGGTAAGGCTTATGATTCACGTATGAGGCGCATTCTTTAGGAAATGCTTAGTTATCAGTCACAATCAGGCACACTACCGGTAACACACAATACTGCTCACTAATTTGCCGACCGTCAATGAATTTTATCATATATAAAGAGAACAGCAACGGACTCATGTAGTGCTTATCAAATAGCATTAAATTCACTACAAACCACAATAATATAAGTCGCAATCGCTATATATAACCCGTCTCTCTAACCTGTAGTGTATCAAGAAAATTGGGAAATTTGGGTTCTTTATAGATGTTATCCAAATAATATTCAACCAACTGATACAAAATATGACAACAGCAAACAGCAGCACAACAATGTATGTTGAACCGATAATGCAAGACTGAACGGAGTTGCACCGATAACAGTTATACGCTCTATAATTTAAGCCTACTAATGTTTCTTCTAAAGTATGAAAAACGAATTGACTCTAGAGCCGGTGTTCCTGGCCTAGATAGAAACAACACAACAGTAACAAGAAAAACAGTAAGACTGAACACTCCTAGCATGATCTGCCAAAATATCTCCACATCGACAGAAAAAATCGCTCTGATTGGCTGTTAAGCTAAACAAAGAACCATGTGTCCAATGGCCGTTTCCATGTCAGCAACCAGCTGTTAGATGTCGTAAGCTGAATCATCAAGGCTAAGCTGTGCCAGGGTATTTGGTGCATTGCGGGTTTTTTGCCTTACCATGTCCG
Organism: Nemertoderma westbladi; assembly: GCA_032718475.1. Classification (NCBI taxonomy): domain Eukaryota; kingdom Metazoa; phylum Xenacoelomorpha; order Nemertodermatida; family Nemertodermatidae; genus Nemertoderma; species Nemertoderma westbladi. The sequence goes on from JAUCBJ010007588.1 coordinate 15,122, forward strand.
CCAAAGCACACATATAGAAGAATGACGTTTATGTCCGTTAAAACACCTATAACGGTACCTTGCGGGCGAGGGGGATATATATATAGTTAGAGAGCTTTTTAGAGTATTCCAGCGCCTGGGGGGAAACTGGATTGCAAAGCAAAAGGGCCAGTTATATCCCACAGAAGCTTTTACACCGCTCCCAGAAAATGGGATTTGAGTCTATAAAATATACAAAATCACAGTTTCTAATATACGTAAATACTCTAAACAGTTAGTCTTTCTTACGCGGACGGCGTTTACGCAGTTTTTTAAAGCTAGCCAGAGTCTTTTTCTCTTTGGGGCGAGCCACTTTACAAGGAGGGCTATAACTCCTGGGTGAAGGGTGCAATATGATTGCATCAGAGGGTGTAGGATTATGGTCGGTGTATCCGCCAGTCGAAGTACCGGGTTGATTGACATCAACGTCGGGGGAGAGGGGTCTAACGGCTTTGAGAGCTCGTTTTAATACAGCCGCTCTTACGGGTCCTTTACGAGTGGTCTGAACGAGAGCCGTGGGTGGACCATAGGCAGTTAGAAACCTCCGGGGTTTAATGGTTCTTTCCAACTCGCGTTCGCAGGCTCGGTATTCATAAGGCCGTCGATGTACTTCCTGTAACTCAGGGTGTGAGTTAACAAATAAGTCTCCATAGTCCGGATCCTGACGGATGTAATCGATTAAGTTATAGGAATGAAGGTTGCTAGGATTAACACTCCTGAGAAATTTGCGTACGAATTTGGTTGAAATACATTCTCCGACGCGCTTCAGTAGCTCGTAACTCGATATGCGTGATTTCTGTTCGACCGAAGCGAATAGATAAGGATGGAACGCATAAACTCCTTCGTAAGCGCGTCCGGGATAATAGCGATGGCGCGAATCACAATGTAAATCAGCGTTCGCTTCCCAAGCTCTGATGTAACGTAGTGTGATCATTTCATCTACGCTTTCCAAATCGTGATTAAAAGGGCAATCGAAACTGGCGTGTCCCTTTAGTTGACAATGGTGACATTGAGTCATAAATTGAGGGCAAACCGCAAAAATGTGCAAGTTATTGAGTCTGCAATACACACAATATATTTCCATCACCGGTTGTTCGTGGAAATAGGAACAGCGGACGTTTGTGTCCATGGGCGTAACATGGTCTCTCGATGCGCATAACCGACAACGTTGCCGAGAAACATAGTTGGCATGGCGATAATTGTACGCAGTGAGACACTGTGGACCTTGATACCATTCTAGGATGTAATCGTTGTCGCTGTTCCGGGCGCGATAGGCTGAATCTCCTCAGATTCTAGGCATATTGGTTCATCTTCCCAGTCTGTTACGAATAGAATTTTCGTGATCTATTCTCGGTTTATCGTTACGACTCCGCTGGGTATGATATTTAAATAGAACCATTTCCCTTTCGGTGTCTACATCGTCCGTATCATGTAAATCGATAGGATGGCCGGTAGTTAGGAAGTCCATATACGTACTATTACGATGCGTATAGCGAGCGGTGAATTTTCGATAGTCCAATTCACGCGTAAGTTGCTCTTGGGACATCGGCGGTTCGATATAACGACCATCGTCCTCCGTAATGGTTGGATCGGCTTCACCGCGTATCAAGCTATCCACAAATGCTTGTAAAGGTAGAGTATATCGCTCCCTGATACCAAGATCATCTTCTATCAACTCCGTCATATCTGCTATCTGAGTTTATTAATATCGAAATGAGTTTATGTTTAGGCGAGCGGACATCGCTGCCTACCTCTCTTTGCCCCCGGACAGTGGGATTCTCAGCGCCGATGTACCGTCGTCGCGGTGTTTACGCCAACATGTAGCAACAGCACGACAACGATAACCGGCACAAGTCACTCCACTGTCCGTCCCAAAGGCTTGAATCCACTTTAGGTTCTTTCTATAGGAGAGTTGGGCTACTTTCACAATTGCGACTAGCTACTGTAAACATACTTTAGCAGTAACATTCACCTATAAACGCACAAATTCCACACAACTGTCACCAATTGTACACATACAGGCCATTTGTCCGTTAGTCAGTGCATTCCAGAATGTCACGTTATTACTGTGTATCCTTGGATACTAACAGTGTGTTATGTATTCTCTATGCTATGCAATGGGACAAGCTTTCTATTGTTCTCTTAACTTGCTTCTAATTCTAGCGTGGGTGTTGCTATGGTGACATTATGGAATGCTAGCGGTAGAATTAGGGTAATTCTCATGCATACAGATCTGGGATGCTATTTAATAATAATTCTTTAATTGTCAATATCCTCTTTATGCATGATTTTATTAATTTTATCGGCTATTGACTATATGTTGGAGATTCTCGCACTCTAATACACTCAATAGGATGAATCTCCGCTCCCATGATCTATTAATTAATGGAATTTTGGGAATGTTATAAATTGCACAAAATGACAATTTATGAATTTCATTTAAAATATGAATTTAAATCTATTCCTGTGAATTTTATTATTTGATGTTAAAATTGACACAATTTTTATTCCAGAGCATGTCTGGGGACTGAGGATCCTTAATTCTATAAAATTGTCTTTTAAGAGTATCGGTAAGTGCTGCGATATCTTAATTGACTAGAAATTTTAAAGGATCTGAATTTTACAGATTTTAATAAATATTAAATTAATATTTAAGATGGGCACCGATTTATTCCAGAACTTGTCTGGAGACGTTAACCATTGATTCTAGAATTTGTCTTTCAAGTATATCGGTGGGTGCCGCGATATCTTAATCGACTAGAATTACAGATGGTCAAAAGGTTTAACAGATTTATTTGCGTTTCATGCTACTGTTAGAGGGACATCACGCTACTATATGTATTATTATATATGGTATGAGAGCAATATCGCACGAAGCAATGTCAGTGTGAAGAGGCAAGTCGTTTCCAAGGTCTACCCAGAGCTTGGTTTAGCCGAGACACGAGGATCTGAACTTTGCATTCCTAATACTCTGCCTACCAATAATACTTGAATATAGTAGGAGCTTTATTGTACTTTAATAAGTACGGACATTTCATCTTACTGTAGTCACGTATTTATAATAGGATACGGACAGTAAGGAAAGAGAAAAATTATTATTTCTCGCCGTCGCACTAAATATATTATAAGTAATTACGTACGTAATAAACACTAATATATTGCACTAATCTACTAAATAATCACTAAAATAACATTCTACTAAATAAAATTAAAGAAAACGATTATAATAAAATTACATAATAATACATACATAAATATAAAATAAAAACAAATATAAAATGATATAGTCACACGCCCACTCCATATGTTATTACGTTATGGAGTCCCTAGATATTTGTCGGATTAGGGAAGTGGTCGTAGGAAGAGTATCTTGCCTTCCATAGTTTCCGGACAGTTTTCGGTCTCTTTCCAGTAAACATAAACGACTAGCTGGTCGATTGAGTTGTTGTGTTACTTTCTCCGCTCCCTTGGCCTGTCTAATCTCCACCGGGGTAAGATGAGGAGGCCATTCTTCTTCTTCTTTACTTAAGAAGTCGGATCCACCTAACCAGCCTGGAGTATCTATCAGTTCTTGAGGAGTTGCTCCTCTGGAAGCGATGTCGGCTGGATTAATCGTCCCAAGGCAATGTCTCCATTGATCTACATTGGAGTTAATATCGTCATTATCTGAGGAGTATGGTGTTCCCTCAGTTGGATCGTCCACATCACTGCTCTCCACTTCCCATTCCTTTACTTGGTATACCTGTTGTTGAGGTAATCTCTCTTTGAGAGTTCTACGGGAAGGGCCAGTAAAGTACCAACCTACTCTAGTTCTTACCGCATAGGTTTGTAGTGGCTGCGGTTGAGCAGGCCGTTTCTCCAATGTCTCGAGCGCCTCATGCGCGTTTTGGCCGATGAGTATTTGCACTCCAGGATAATCTGTCTGGAATCGAGGTATCTTAAGATGTTGAATGCTCTCATCCTCGTCCCAATTATAAAGGTCTGCTTGAGTAGTAGCGAAGTTCTTTATAGCCACCATTTTTACTGACCTTATACTTTGTGCTCCTAATTTATCCTGGGGGGTGGACAACGCACCTACATAGTAATCTGCCGTTATGGTAGATTTCCAAACTTGCATAATTCCGGACATATTCAACTTAGTTTGGAATTTGGGTTGTCCAGCAAAGATATCTTCGGCTAGTTCTTGATCGATGAATGTTCCTGTGCTGCCGGAGTCAAGGAGGGCGTTCACTATGTAACTTTTGGTAGGACCGTGAACTCTTACCTGCACTACAGGAAATTCTCTGATTCCTACGTTGGAAGTTGGAGCTTTCCAAGATGGTTGTCTGTCAAAGGTAGTTGGGGGGAACTCATTGTCGGTGTCCTTTTCGTAAGTAAGTGCTCGATACACCACGGTATTGATTAGGTAACAGGATTCGTTGGCGTCGGAGAATTCGTCAGTATAGAATCCTTCCATCTCAGATTCTTGATCAGTGTCATTTACATCACTGAATTGGACATGTAGTTCGGGCTCACTTACCTGACTCGGGTTGTTTCGTTCGAACTCACTGTGTAACAAGATGTGATGTTTCGCGCCACACTTTGCACACTTTACGTCGGAGTAACAGGTTCGCCGTTGGTGTCCTGATCTGAGGCAATTATAGCATAACCGCTTATTCCACAGGACTGTACGTCTGTCTACAAGGGATTTCTTTAGATATTCAGCACACGCACTCAAACGGTGGGGCCCGTCGCACAGCGCACATTTTGGTTTGATGTTACTCACCTTACCTTGGGTAACGTTATGCACTCTCGTTCTTTCTTCGGGCTTTCTTCCGTGCATTCTGTTAGGAGACTGAGGAGGGGTCTTGGCAACCTGTTCTCTCCTATCGTTGGTTCGAGCCTTGTATTTACTTACGTCTTTTGAGGTTTTGCCAACGTAGTAAGATCGATCAGTGTCTTTCCTGCTGTCCTCTTCTTGAGAAGCTTGGCTTTCGCCGTCGTCAGTATAACACACTGGTATTATCCTTCTCCTAGAAACGGGTTTCTCACTTACCTTATTTTCCGATGTTTTCTCTCTGGACTACTTTATGAGTTGTAATTTTACTTCACTATCTAAGAAGGACATGAGATCAGCCATGGTAGGGCCTCGTCGTTGCTGCTCATTCATGTACAACACTTTCTTGTCCCAGCGTGTACATACTCCACCCTTTGGTAAAGTAGAGACTACGGCTCCAATAACCATGGAACTCTGATATTCATGAGACTTACCTAACCAGTCCAATTGTCTACAGCGCTTGTGTCCTTCTGGGCTCCTCCCCGAGGCGCACCCACGAGGCGGACACCTTTCCACCACCCCTGGGGCCAGTCCGACTCCGTTTTTATCAGACCGGGCCGGAGGGTAGCCCGATGCTTCCCGGGTTCAATTTTCAATCCCCCGATCACACTGGCACAGCTCGTCGTGTGTAGCCGAACGAAGTAGAAAAATTCGCCTACTGTCAACTTACTGTGGCCTGACTGTACATTGAGCCAACTCAGAGAGTCAACCGGCGGGTGGACCAGTCGATAGCGATCGAGCATCAAGGTCGCCCTTGAGCCAAACCGACGGTCTTGTCCCAAGTGGGCTTGCGCTACCCAACATGGAATATTGACACGTTTTCACCCGCCTCGCCGGCAGTATTGAGGGGAAGTCGGTTCCGCAAACAATACTGACTAGCTCGAAAGCTAGGAACAAGTCACCACTTACCAGTCACTGTACACGTGTACTCAATAGATGCTCACGAAATCAAGTACACAACGGTAAACACAAATCTGACGCATACCATGCACACACAGAGGACATAATCGGGGAAGACAAAATCGGTGACAAAATCAGAGGGGACAAAATTGTATCGACTAATAAAGAGTCTTGAGTACTTTATTTTACCGACAGGGTAAAATAACTTTGTGTGCACAAAGTATGCTGGGGCGCAGTAAAATATGGTCCTACTAATAACCGGCGGCGACTGAACCAACCGGCAAGGTTTCCCACACTCACTCGCAGTGGCCACACACACGCTCACATATACCACGTACACACACAAACCACAGATCACACTAAGCCACCACCCCTAATGTGTACAGGACTGGCAGTACGGCAACAGGCCGACTAGACGGTACCACGGCACCATGTTGATTCATGGTTCGTAAGACACGAGGGCCTTCAGTAACTCCCTTGCACTATAGATTCAATTTAACGTGCCCCCAGACCCTCACGAGTCCGCCGCCGCCTGTTGGAGACACCCCTATAGAGACCTCACCTCCTTAGGCATCTCCTGAATCTCATCGGAAAACTCTATAATCCCGCTACTAAGGAAGTTTCGGGGGGCTACTAATTTTGCATACAAATACTTAGCTATGTTATCCTTGTTACCATACCTGATGTTTAATGTATCACAAACTTGTCTTAATCCTTCTGGATGTCCAATAAACTTTAACGCCATTAACTTGGGAGGTCCTTCCAAGCACTTGATGAGGAACCTAAGTTTCTCTCCGTTAGATAGTACAGAGTTCTGTATGCTGTCTTTGTAATATTCATTGAAAGGTAACCATTTCATCTCATCTCCATTGAATTTGACGATCTCTCCCACTTTAACCGCTTGGCGGGCTTCTGTTCTAGCCATCTGACGCGTAAAGCTTTCTTGGGCCATCGTGTTATTTAATATCGAATTATCGGTATATAAATTTCCTGGATTATTATCAGGTCTATAGGGAATATCATTAACAACAGGTTTATAATCACCCTTAATAGGGTTTGCTATAGGAGTTTCTACTTCACTAGCAGTATAGATGCGTGTAGGCTCCACACCTTGCGCATGTAATACTTCAGACCTAACAGGTTGACACAATGTTACAGGGGGTATTGGTATACCCTTTTGTATATTGACTAATTTGTCGCGTTCCAGCGCGATACTTTGTTGCACTTCTTGCAATTCTGCCCTACCTTCCCTTACTGTTCCCTTAAGTTGGTAGACAGTCTCCTGCATCTGTCCGAGCAGGAGATTCATCCCCCGCCGTCCCTCATCTACCCACTCGACCGCCGAAGCGGGAGTCGCCAACATTGTAGCGGGCTGACGTGGGACGACGGGAGACAAATCTTTGATTTCTCTCTCAGCTTCCAGGACAGGGATATTCTCATGGACTGTTCTACCGGGTACAGGCAGTGTAGTACTGTGTAAAGGGAATTTAGAGTTAAGCTCTGGAAGTACAGGGGTCTCTAGCACAGTAGTGGCTTTGGGAACGACAGGCCCAATTATTTCAGGCTCATCAACTATTGTAGGGAGTCTTTTGACCTTAATAATTTGGTCTGTAGGTTCTATACTACCTAAGTCTGGGCTAGCTAGTTGTCTTCTAACCGCTGGGGGCAAATCAGGCAATTTGTGATGGTGAGATGTTTTTCTACGCCTGCTTAGACGAGATCTATTTCCTCCGCCTTCAGGATCGGTGGTTTCGCTTTCCTCTGATGAGGTGTATCCCTGGCGTTTGGGAGTAGATCTTCTCATCATCTGCATGTGACTAGCAGTTAACTGATTATTTATGTTGTCTTGCGTCTCTTGAAGATTTTCCAACTCCAGTTGTGTGGTCTCCTCAGACGCTCTCCATTCTGCTTCTGCTACTGCTTTGGCCGCCTTTCTTTCTGCTTCTGCTTCTGCCATTGCCGCTGCCTTCTTTCTTTCCGCTTCTGCTTCGGCCATTGCCGCTGTTACTGCAGCTGCCTTTCGGTCCTCTATCCGTTTTTTCTTTACTTGTTCTTCTTGGACTCTAACTAGGCGGAGTTTTTCATCAAATTTAGCTTGGTTTGCAGCTAACATTTCCGCATCGATTGCGTCCAACACAAGCTTGGTTCCTTCACTATTAGGGCGAAGTCCAGACAGTCGTCTCCTCAACTCTTCGTCTCCTATGAATCGCTGATAGTCTGACAGATAGATGTCAATGGCGTCTCTAGTTCGCGGCTTCTCTGCTGCTGTTAATTCGCTTTCCACTTCGCTTTCCACCTCGCTTTCCACTTGAGAAGAAGTGGCGTCGGTTGATTCTTCATAGGTTGGCCGCTCATCATAAACCGTATCCGCCATCTTCGCTCCGCGTTCGGGCGTCCGCTCAACAGTATCCGAACTACTGGAGCTATCGGGCCGCTGAGAACTAGGTTCTTGGCTAGGAGGTTGCTGCTGTTTTATAGCTTCTTCTTGATCCCGCTTGACTTGGGCCCGAGTGCCTATGGCAGACCAACGGCGCTTCACTAACTTCGCAAATTGCGAAATCGCTTCTACCAACCTAGGTTCTGACACAACCACTGCAGGGGTTGCCCTTCTTACAGTATGAGGGGTTTCAGACCTCGGTCTGGGATTCTCTACACTTTGATCTGAGAAACAGGCTGTTGTTTCTAGGAGACTATCTGACAGAGTTTGCCTTGTGTCAGCCATGTTTGATTGTACAGTTGAATGCCTACTGCTATATTACAGTTAAAGCAAGTCTAGTAATTCAGTATCACTGTTAGCCTAATAATTAATTACCGATACTGCTACTCAGTGTAGCGTGATATATATATATATATTAGAATACCGGTATGCTTATAATATATATATAAGTATTATTACAGACTAGATTTGTCACAGAGTACCGGTATATAAATTTAGCACAAATATATATAAATATATAATAGGCCTATCGGGAATACCGGTATACAGCTGACACTTATAGTATATATAAGTATAATTATTACAGACTAGAATTAATTACAGAATAACGGTATGATTTCAGCCCAAATTTATAGAAATAAATATAATAAGCCTATGGTAAATACCGGTATGTCAATTATTTTAGAATAATTGAATTTCTGAATATTTTAGGGTTACTTGGTTACTTTAACTTACTTTATTACCGTTATTTAAGCAGTAGTCCGACTGATATGGAGACCTAGTTGTTGTATGGCAGGCCTACTATTTATAAATCGTTTGAGTTGATTTATAATATATATATACCCGTTTAAAATGGGTTTTGTCAATATTTGAAATAAATGTTATTATTTCTGGGGTTCACTACACAGAAGCTGTGCGCTCTCAGTGAAGTGCTATTTATTGGACACTAAAACTGATAATTCTAATTTACCTAAGTTACTTAATACTACAAATTACTTACGATACGGGTGAGATTAAATCTCTAATTAAACTCAACAAAATATTACGTACGAAATTTTTAGGGTAATTTCACAGGAAGTCTACAAACCAGCCTAACAAAGGGTTAGAATTCTGGTTATTACAACGGGCAGGGTACTACGGTATTTGAAACAATAAGTAGTAGTAAATATATTGCGCTGTCCAGATAGGAAAATACCACCGCCTGATGACCTATAGCCGTATCGCTATAGGTACTACGTTATGTATCACGGAGTGTTCCTACCTAGAAGTTAATTACCGCGGACTACCAGATCCAACGTGCCTATTAACCACTTTACAACACAAATATACTGCCTACACACTAATTACTTTCGGAAAGCACTGTACACTAAACCCTAAATTAGGTACAAGTACTGGTACAACAAATAATCAGTAGTTAAATATACTTGAACAGTTAAAAGAACCACAGCATCTGCTGGAGTGACCGGAGCACAAAGTCACCAGTCTTTTCCTACGCCAAGCAGCCCGTGTAGTACCGGGGTTAATTTAACTATAACAGTATGTGTAACAAGCACAATTACTGTAGGAATAAACTTGGGGACATGAATGTTGCGAATAATCGCATAAACTCTGAATAATAAATATTACGCTACCCGTACAGAATACTCAAACAAAATACAAACCAAACGCTGGCAGACTACCATCAAGCCTAAATAAACTACAGTTGTGCAGATTCCAAAATGGTTAGTTAGTATGCGTTCTAACACGGTAGTACGACTTATTCTTTAAGAGGGGATTGACCTTACAGCTCTGGCTGCCCCAACTTACTAACTGGCACTTTATCAGACAAACTCTACACACGCAGCAATCTCTTCAGACCTAATAATAGCTAGACAACAATCCAGCCTACAAAATATCTGAGTAATTACTATTACGGTATCTGAACAGACCACACAAACAAACACAGGCCAAAACGTTGGCAGAATACTGTCAAGCCTAAATAAACTACAGTATGTGCAGATTCCAAAATGGTTAGTTAGTATGCGTTCTAACACGGTAGTACGACTTATTCTTTAAGAGGGGATTGACCTTACAGCTATGGCTGCCCCAACTTACTAACTGGCACTCTATCGGACAAACTCTACACACGCAGTAATCTCTCCAAACCCAACAACAATCCGACAACAGTCCGGCCTACAATTATCTGAACAATCTGAGCAGACTTACACGTCTTCAGCTCAATATTAACTTACATGTAAATAAAACCGACAGAAATAAGTAAAATCTCAATAAAAAACCAGGGCGGCCGTCCCTGATTAAATACTAAGACCTACCGGTATACAATAATCAAAATCGAATAATACTAATGTACTTATACTGGAAGTACCGGTTAGGACAGTTGGGCCTACGGACCTACAGAAGTACCGGTTCTAGCAGTTGGACCTACGGACCTACAGCAGTACCGGTTCTGGCAGTTGGGCCTACTGACCTACAGAAGTACCGGTTCAGGTTTACCGGTCGACCGGTACTTTCAACTTTATTGCTTACTGCAATAAAGTCAATAACTGTTATTGTACGCGCTTTTGAAGACCGTTAGCAGTTTAACCTGCCAAAATTTATATGTCTTTTGGTTTATAAATAGACTTTAGAAGTTGACAAATATTTAATACCAATAAACACAACATTAGCAGAAGCCAGCCTAGTGCGCGTCCATTCACCCGCTGGATATACCCGGGAGACTGGATTCTGAGGGCTTAGATTATTATTGCAGTGTAAGCTTACTGTATTATTCGATTGATCGTTAATAAATAATTGTTCGCGCTTTCAGACCTTTGGCAGTTTAACCCGCCAAATTATGATGTCTTCTAGATAATAAATCACTTTTAGTCTATGACAAGTATTTAATTCACTACACTAGTCGAATCCAATCTGTGCGCGATCATTCACCCGCTGGATATACCCGGGAGATTGGGTTCGACGGCTTAATCTTATTGCTATGTAAGCCTAATGTATTATTCGACTGACAGTATTATATAATCTCTGACAATATTATTCACCTTCGGGGAATATTAACAGTTCCTTTAGGACGTGGCGCTCTATCTATACAAACAGAGTTATGACTTAAACTACTCACAACGATATGGCTTAGTTATAATTCACATATATGGCGCATTCTTTAGGAAATGCTTCGTTATCAGTATCACTCATACACAATGCTGCACAATACTGCACACTGATCTGCCGATCTTCACTGATTTTAGTTATATATAAAAGGAACACGGACCGACTCATGTAGGGTCTATCAAATAACATTAGATTCACTTCAAACCACTTTAACATAAGTCACAATCGTTATATGTAACCTTTCTCTCTTACCTTCGGTATATCAAGAATATTGGGTTTCGGGGTTATTTATCGTTATTCCAAATATAATAATTCATCAACCATATTATGAAGAACTGACAGTAAATAGCAGTATAACAATATAAAAGTATGCACAGTGATTCAGTGTGCGTTAAGTTCATTAGTTTATTTTGAGTTGTTGATTGTTGTGATCAGTTTGGTTTGATAACGGATATATGCCCTTTATAATTAAGCCTACTAGTGTTAGACTAAAACAGGAAAGCACAAAATATTTACAAGCCGTTCTCTCCTGGCTCAGGAAAGAAAGACCAACAACACTGAAAACTGATAAGAATAACCTTATTTACAAAGGCTTCCACCCAACACAGAGAAAGAGCATAAAGATAGGAAAATTCAGTTCAGTAGATCTGTGATAGGTCGAAATCAAAATCAACTCAAATTCTATTGGCAGATACTTTCCCAAGCTGGTTGGACAATCAAACGTAGCCCAGATCCCTTCGCACAGCGAATCAGCCAATCAGCCGGTAGCTTGCGCTATTCGAGTTATAGATCCCTTTTTAGAGTATTCTAGCGACTGGGGGGGAACTGGTTAGCAAGGCAAACGAATCAGTTATCCCACAAAAGCTTTTACACCGCTCCCAGAAAATGGGATTTAAGTCTATAAAATATACAAAATCACAATTTCTAATATACATAAATACTCTAAACAGTTAGTCTTTCTTGCGCGGACGGCGTTTATGCAGTTTTTTAAAGCTAGCAAGAGTCCTTTTCTCTTTGGGGCGAGCCACTTTACGAGGAGGGCTGTAGCTCCTAGGCGAAGGGTGCAATATAATTGCATCAGAAGGTGCAGGGTTACGATCGGTATACCCGCCGGTCGAAGTACCTGGTTGATTAATATCAACCTCAGTGGAGCGAGGTCTAACGGCCTTTAGAGCGCGTCTCAGGACAGCAGCTCCTACGGGTCCTTGACGGGTCGTCTGGACACTAGCGGTGGGTGGACCGTGAGTGGTAAGGAACTTTCTCGGTTTAATGGTTCTCTCCAGCTCGCGTTCTCGGGTTCGATATTCATATGGTCGCCGAGATATTTCCTGTAGTTCAGGATGCGAGTTCACAAAGATGTCGCCATACTCAGGGTCCTGACGGATAAAATTGATCAGGTGATATGTGGTTATATCATTAGGGTTAACGTTTCTAAGGTATTTCCTGACAAACTTGGTGGAAATACACTCACCAACACGCTTCATTAACTCGTAACTTGGTACGCGTGTTTTCTGTTCAATTGACGCGAATAGATAAGGATGGAACGCGTAAACTCCCTCGTAAGCTCGTCCAGGGTAATAGCGATGTCGGGATTCGCAATGTAAATCGGCGTTCGCTTCCCAAGCTCGGATGTATCGCAGGGTGATCATCTCGTCTACGCTCTCTAAATCGCGATTAAAGGGACAATTGTAACTTTCATGTCCTTTAAGTTGGCAGTAGTGACATTGAGTCATAAATTGTGGGCAGACGGCAAATATATGAGAGTTATTAAGCCGGCAATAAGCACAATATATTTCCATCATCGGTTGTTCGAGGAAATAGGAACAAGGTACGCTCGAGTCTAGAGGAGTGAAGTGGTCTCTCGATGCGCATAATCGACAACGTTTTCGGGAAACGTAGTTGGCGTGTCGATAATCGTACGCTGTGAGACGCTGTGGACCTTGATACCACTCTATGACATAATCATTGTCACTGCTCCGGGAAGCCGTAGGTTGAATCGCTTCTGATTCAAAGCATACTGGTTCATCCTCCAGCTGCATAGACGAAGTGGGTGCGTCGGTTTCCGTAAGTGGACCCACTGTCTGTATTTCCACGACAGAATAACCTGTAGATATTCGGGGTCTTTGTATAACGGATGAATGTAGGTTCTGTATACAAACGTCTTGAAACACGGCAAATCCAGCGCTACTCAGTTTCTCCGCAGCTGAGTCTCTAAGACTGAGCTTGGTCAGCGCGCGGTCCTTGAACTGACTATCGACGTTACGGAACGGAGTCAGAAAGCGCCGGAAACATTCGAAACGTATGAACTTATTGTGTTCGTCTAACTTGGCGAGTTTAGTTCCAAGTATTAACGGGTGAGCGCGTATGGTACGACTGCACACATCGGCTAGCCAACTGGCAAGTGCTGCGTTTTCAAAGATCGTGTATATAGCTAAGGAAGGGCGAAGTGGAACACTCATAAAGCTATATACTGCACCAGGCGCAGTTAATGGTCCATCAAAATATAAACGAGAGTAATGATCTCCATATACTTGCTGGTAATTGGTAGGATTTCCAACTTTGAAATTCCATCCATATTCTTGAAAGGCAAGATGTCCGATGGACGTCCGTTGTACTTTAGTAATGTCGATGGGTGTATTGGCATACATAGTGCGAAAGAAACCTCGGCCTTCGGCCCAAGGGGCAATCAGCTGAGTATCAACGAAGGGATATGGAATGTTCTCCATATTCCGAAAGTCGTATGCCTAATATGTCTTCCATTGATGGTAGTGGTAAAGAGCAGGGGAAGACCTATGTCGTATTCAGAAATATTCCGAAATACGATCTCAGTAGGAGGATTGTTACATTCGAGGACTATCTCCAACTGAATTTATCCCCAGTGCGATAAGGGAACAACCAGTTCAATGCCTCAGTTGTTATACATAAGATTATAAGATTTATATCTCCAATCATTGAGGGAGGTGAACAACCAGATTTATGACACACAATGGTACCAGTTGTTCACCTACTAACTGCGTGTCCTTTCAGTCCTTGTATCACGGTTGTGAATTTAAGGAAATCCGAGGTGGTTGATTATCTAATCAACAACGAGAGGGTGGAAGTGGATATCATAAATATCAACAGAATGACACATGGACAGGAGATGCGGACACCAATATTAGCATACAAATAAACGGTAAGGGGGTGGAGGTTGATATCATAAATATCAACAGAATATGACATTGACAGGAGGTGCGGACACCAATATTAGCATCCAGATGAACAGTAAGGGATGGGAGGTTTAGTGCTCGTTTCCCGAAGCTCCGAGCACGTTGGGAAGAGAAGGTGGGATGAAATATGTCGTATCTTTAGTAACAACATATAAGAGGGTAAGAGGAGTAGAGAGGAGGGAGGATATTCGATAGTATCCATAAGATACCACAATGGATGTGTTTTCCGTCACATCATCATTCATTCCTGCCTTTTAATTGTGACACTGATCACAATAATTACAGGAAAACGATGAAGGAAGGGAAAGTTACAGCCTCCCGAAGGAGACCGCCCGCGAGCACCCGTGCCCCGGGGAAAACTATTCACATTATGGACCCTGGACATTAACCCATGTCTCTTCTCCAGTGGTTCTCCTTTATTTGTTCGCATCAACCTTCTTCCACGTTCTATCCTTCGAGTTGATTTCGAATAGAGTTCTCGTGTTCTATTCTCGATTTATCGTTTCGACTCCGCTGGGTATGATATTTAAATAAAACCATTTCCCTTTCGGTGTCTACATCGTCCGTATCGTGTAAATCGATAGGATGGCCGGTAGTTAAGAAGTCCATATACATACCATTACGATGCGTATAGCGAGCAGTGAATTTTCTATAGTCCAATTCACGCGTAAGTTGCTCCTGGGACATTGGCGGTTCGATATAACGACCATCGTCCTCCGTAGTAGTTGGATCAGCGTCGCCGCGTATCAAGCTATCGACAAACGCTTGTAAAGGTAGAATATATCTCTCCCTGATACCAAGATCATCTTCTATTAATTCAGTCATATCTGCTATACGAGTTCACCAATATTATAATGAGTTTATATATCGTTAGGCGAGCGGGCGTCGCTGCCTATTTCTCCCTTGCCCCCGGACAGTATGAGATTCTCAGCGCCGATGTACCGCTGTCGCTATACTTTCGCCAACGACGTAGCCGTACAACGACAACGATAACCGGCACAAGTCACTCAACTGTCCGTCCCAAAGGCTTAGATGTACTTCAGGTTTTCCTTGGAGAGTTAGGTTACTTTTACGATTGCGACTAGCTACTGTAAACACACTTTAGCAGTAACATTCACCTATAAACTCACAAATACCACACAACTGGTCACAACTACGCACATTCGGGCCATTTGTCCGTTAGTCAATGCCTTCCAGAATGTCACTGTATTATTATGTATCCTTGGATACTAGTAGTGCGCTATTTATTCCCTATGCTATTCAATGGGACAAGCTTTCTATTGTTCTTTTAACTCCATTCTAATTCTAGCATGGTTGTTGCTATGGTGACATTATGCAAAGCTAGCGGTAGAATTAGGGTAATTCCAATGCATACAGATCTGGGATGTTATTTAATAGTAATTCTTTAATAGTCAATGTCCTGTTTTATACATGACTTTATGAATTTTATCGGCTATTGACTATGTTTGGGAGACTTTCGCACACTCATATGCATAATAAGATAAATCTCCGCTCCCTTGATCTATTAATTAATGGAATATTGGGAATGTTATAAATTGCGTAAAAATGGCAATTTATTAAATTCATTAAAAGGCATGAATTTAAATTATTCCCTGAAATTTTATTATTTGATAATTAAATGGACATATTTTGATTCTAGAACATGTCTAGGGACACAAGATCCTTAATTCTATGACAATTGTCTTTTTTAAGAATATCGGTAAATGCTACGATATCTTAATTGACTAGAATTGTTGAAGGATCTGAATTTTACAGATTTTGATTGATTAGATTTGCAAATATTAAATAATTAATATTTGAGATGGGCACCGATTTATTCCAGAACTTGTCTGGGGACGTTAACCACTGATTCTAGAATTTGTCTTTCAAGTATATCGGTGGGTGCCGCGATATCTTAATCGACTAGAATTACAGATGGTCAAAGGGTTTAACAGATTTATTTTGCGTTATACGCTACTGTTAAAGGGACATCACGCTACTATATGTATTATTTAATATACGGTATGAGAGCAATATCGTACGAAGCAATGTCAGTGTGAAGAGGCAAGTCGTTTCCAAGGTCTACCCAGAGCTTGGTTTAGCCGAGACACGAGGATCTGAACTTTGCATTCCTAATACTCTGCCTACCAATAATACTTAAATATAGTAGTGGCTTTATTGTACTTTAATAAGTACGGACATTTCATCTTACTGTAGTTACGTATTTATAATATAATACGGACAGTAAGGAAATAGAAAAATAATTATTTCTTCGCCGTCACACTAAATATAATATAAGTAATTACGTACGTAATAAACACGAATATATTGCACTATTCTACAAAATAATCGCTAAATAATATTCTACTAAATTAAATAAAACGATTATAATAAAATTACATAGTAATACATACATAAATATAAAAATAATAAAAATAATATAAAATAATAGAGTCACACGCCCACTCCGAACGATATTAAGTCGGGGAGTCCCTAGATGTCGGTTGGATTAGGGAAGTGGTCGTGGGAAGAGTTTCTTGCTTTCCATAGTTTCCGGAGAGCTCTCTGTCTCTTTCCAGTAAACATAAACGTCCCACCGGGCGATTGAGCTGTTGAGTCTCAAAGACTATCCCTGGTTTATTAAAGTTACGACGCATGACGACGAGCTCTACTGATCGCACCAAACCATCGCTCGAGATATGAGTCTCGATGATACGTCCTGTTTGCCATCGCTTACGTGGGAGATCGGGGTCCACAATAAGCACCATGTCTCAAGCGCTGACGTTTTCTTGCTGCGCAAACCACTTAGTTCGAAGTTGTAGAGTGGGCAGGTAATGTTTCTCGAAATGGTCAGCGAAACGACGGGATAGCAACTGCATAAGTTGCCAGGTTCGACGGCAGTACTCGTCTCCGTCTGTGATCTCCGATCGTGGGAGCATGGCTACGGGTTTCTTCAGTAGAAAGTGCGCGGGTGTTAGCGCTTCCAGGGAATCAGGATTTGAAGAGACTGGCATAAGCGGTCTTTCGTTGAGATAGGCGGCGATTTCCTCCATTAACGTCCGCAATAGTTCGTCGGTGAGATAAGCGCGACAAGGCACAATAAAGTGGAACGCAGTCTTCACGCTCCTAATCAATCTCTCCCAACTTCCTCCCCACCAAGGGGCGTCGGCGGCGTTGAAGGTCCAGCTAGACGCTGTTATCCTTAGCTGATCGTCCACCTGTCTTTTGTTCCAGTCCTTTACGTAGGCTTGAATTTCGTTGTTGGCGCCAATGAAGTTCGTTCCCTTATCCGATCTCATCGTGTTACTGGTTCCGAAGCGAGCGATCTGTCGTCGTAAACTCAACACGAAGCTGTTGGTGGATAGATCGTTTACCATATCGAGATGGATAGCTCTACAAGTCATACAAACGAAGATGACACACCATCTCTTGACTATAGTCCGGGCACGATATACTTCAATAGGGCCAAATAAATCCACACCGGTATTAGTAAAGGGTGGTTCGTAGAAGCTTACTCTTTCCCTAGGTAATTCTGCCTCTCGCTGTGTCAAAGGCCTACTGAATGCTTTCCTACAGGGTATACAGTTCCTAAGAACTTGGTTCAGAGCCCTACGGGGTTTATAAAAATAGTAGCGAGTTCGAATTTCGCTCAGAACTCGTTCTCTACCAGCATGGTACAGTTTGCTATGAACATCTACAATTATCTTGATTTGTATGTCAAGATTTCTAATGAGGATGGGAAACTTAGTGTCAAAGGATAATGGGGCGTTGGTCAGCCTACCTCCAACACGTATTAACCCATCTATCATGGTACTAGAGAAGCGATCCCTTAAGCGCATCTGTGGATTTCTTAACAACAGGAAATACTTATCGGAATCCTCATAGCATTGTAGGAGTCTCAGCATCTGTTTGTTGGTTTCATCATGCTCCTGGTAACTGATCTTCTCATTTAGAAACCTGTTGGATATCTTGTATTTAGGAAGATCTTTAACAACATGGACTCGTGCAGATGTTGATGGAGCATCATCACTATTGGTCTTTGTCCCGGAGTAACGATAATGAAAACATCGTTTCAGATAGGTGACAGCTTTACAGAGCCGATTCCAGGAACTGTAGTGACGTATCGCTCTCTGCAAGAGAGGTGAGAGTCCTTGCGAAATATCTGGTATTCCAGATTTCCAATCCTTGTCACGGATTTCCAAGACTTCTTTAGTCGTGGCGGTGGGTTTCTGATCCAAAGCATCCTCTCCGGAAGTAAATAATACAGATAGATCAACCGCAGGTTTAAACAACTTCGATTTACTCGCTCGAGTTTTGGGTTTAACTTTCTCCGCTCCCTTGGCCTGTCTGATCTCTGCTGTTGTGAGATGGGGAGGCCATTCTTCTTCTTCTCTGTAGAGAAAGTCGGGTCCTCCTAACCATTCGGGAGTATTTACCAATTCCTTTGGAGTCGCTCCTCGGGACGCGATGTCTGCTGGATTAATCGTTCCGGGGCAATGTCTCCATTGGTCCATCGTCGTGCGACTAAGTATGATGGCTACCCTGTTGGTAACGAAGACGCTGAACTGACAGACTTCATTGGTTATATACTCTAACACGAGTAAAGCGTCGGTCCAATAGACAGTTTTCTCTAATGGATAGTCAATCTGTTCGGTTACATTCCGGCCGATGGCTGTAGCGTATAGAGCCGCTTTTAACTCCGCTCGAGGAACTTTCAACTTGTTGTTGATTAATGCTTTAGAAGTAACCAAGGCGACTTTGATTCCATCCGGAGTTTCCACCCTTAGATAGGCTACTATACCTATTCCCATATCGCTGGCGTCTCCAAACACATGGAGTTGATAGGAATACGTAGGGAGAACATGACAAAAATATGAACGGGAAATTATAAAATCCTCGATAGCTGGCAGAGAATCTTCCCATTTCATCCACTTCTTCAATAATTCTCCCTTAAGTGGATCGTCCCATGAGTGGTTTTCAAGCCACATTTGTTGTACCAAACTAAGAGCAATCAATATAACTGGGCTAATAAATCCCAATGGATCGAAATAAGTGCTCAGTATACTTAAGCAAATCCGTTTGGTTCGAACTGGATTATCTCGCTGTTTTAGCTGGAAAAACAGGATATCTCGCTCTGTGTCCCATTTCAAGCCGAGTGTCTTGGTTTCTGGCAGATCATCTTTGATCAAATCGAGATCTTTCGCTCCTCGATCTTCCGCAGGGATCGACTCCAGAAACTCACGGGAGTTGCTGGTGAATTTGGTTAATCGAAACCCACCTCTTTTTAAGCACTCTACCGTTCCTTTAGCGACCTCAATGGCTTCATCAACTGATGGGAGGGACTTCAGATTGTCGTCCATGTATATGTCTCTCTTGATGTTGTCGATCACTTCCTTAGAGAATGCCTCTCGGTTGTCCTCTGCAGTGGTACGCACTACCGAACAGGCGTTGGAAGGGCTTGAGATTATCCCAAAGGCCTGGATAGTCATCCAGTACTCCACCGGTTTCTGGTTGAGGTCTCCTTCGGGCCACCACAGAAATCGTAGACTATCTCGATCCCTATCTAACACCTTGACTTGTAAGAACATGCCTTCTATATCGGAGGCGAAAGCAATCGAATATTGTCTCAATCTTAAAAGAATTCCCAACAAAGATTGAAGCAAGTTGGGTCCGGGTAATAATTCAGAGTTAAGGGATTGACCCATGTAAAGAGCGGAGCCATCAAACACTACTCTCACTTCATGTGGCTTACCGGGTTTAGGAACGTAATGGTGGGTTAAGTAATACGTTCTTTCAGTCACAGGTGTTTCTTCCGGTACTCTCTCCGCGTATCCCTTACTAATAAATTTTTCCAGCTGTGTTTGATACATTGCTTTAGCTGAAGAATTAGCCGTAAGGCGTCGATGGAGTTGCGCGATTCTTTTTTCCGCCAAGGGTCTGTTATTGATGAACTTCGGTTCTCTCTTGCGGAAAGGTAGACCGACTTCATACCTACCTTGATCTTTGAGGAAACGTGTAGTTGTCTCTTGGATCTGCTTGGCCCTTTCTTCTTCCACCGATAAGGCTTTATCGTAGGAATTGGGCTCTACCGCCTCTTGCGTAAAGAATCGTACAGCATGTTCATCTCGAGTCTTGGCATTGCAACGCTCAATGACGTCATTTAACTCGTCGTTATAAGCTTCTCATTCAGATGGATAGAGAAGTTGACATAAGTTAACTTGGTTTTGCCAAGCCTCGTTTTCCTTAAGGAGATCGATGGTATTCTCCTCATCAAAAAGCTGGTGAACGTCGTCGTTATCTGAGGAGTATGGAATTCCCTCAGTTGAATCATCTCCCTCACTAGCATCATCTTCCCATTCACTCACCTGGCAGACTCTCTCTTGCGGTAGTCTTTCTCTGAGTGTTCTACGGGAAGGGCCAGTAAAGTACCAACCTACTCTAGTTCTTACCGCATAGGTCTGTAGGGGCTGCGGTTGAACAGGCCGTTTCTCTAATGTCTCCAGCGCCTCATGCGCGTTTTGGCCGATGAGTATTTGCACTCCAGGATAATCAGTCTGGAATCGAGGTATGTTAAGATGTTGGATGCTCTCATCCTCGTCCCAATTATAAAGGTCTGCTTGAGTAGTAGCGAAGTTCTTTATAGCCACCATTTTCACTGACCTTATGCTATGTTCTCCTAGTTCGTCCTGGGGGGTGGACAACGCTCCTACATAATAATCCGCTGTGATTGTAGATTTCCAAACTTGCATAATGCCGGACATGTTGAGCTTAGTTTGGAACTTGAGTTGTCCAGCAAATATATCTTCGGCTAGCTCTTTGTCGATGAATGTTCCTGTGCTGCCGGAGTCCAGGAGGGCGTTCACTACATAACTCCTCTTAGGTCCGTGAACCCTTACTTGTACCACAGGAAACTCTCGGATCCCTACATTGGAAGATGGCTCTTTCCAAGATGGTTGTCGTTCAGAAGTAGTTAGAGTGAAGTCGTTGTCTGTATCTTTTTCATAGGTGAGTGCTCGATACACTGCGGTATTTATCATGTAACAGGATTCGTTTTCGTCGGAGAACTCGTCTGTATAGAATCCTTCCATCTCAGATTGATCAGTGTCGTTCACATCACTGAATTGGACATGTAGCTCGGAATCACTTACCTGATTCGGACTATTTCGCTCGAATTCAGTGTGCAATAAGATATGATGTTTCGCACCACACTTTGCACACCTTATGTCAGAGAAACAGGTACGCCGTTGGTGTCCTTGTCTGAGGCAATTATAACATAACCGCTTATCCCACATGACTTCGCGTCTCTCCGTTAATGACTTCTTCAGGAATTCATCACACATATTTAAACGGTGGGTCCCGTCACACAGCGCACATTTCGGTTTGATGTTACTTACCTTATTTTGAGTCACATTGTGTACACTTGCCTTTTCTTCGGGCTTTCTCACCGGAATTCTCTTGGGAGACGTGGGAGGAGTTTTTCTTACCTGATCTCTCCTGTCATTTGTTCGAGACTTGAATTTACTTACCTGATCTTTAGGCATTTTATTCACGTAATAAGATCTCTCAGTGTCTTTCCCGCTATCTTCTCCTTGAGAAGTCTGGCTTTCGCCGTCGTCTGTATAACACACTGGTGTTACCTTTCTCCTAGAGAGGGGTTTTTTACTTACCTTGTTTTCCGGTGTCTTCTCTCTGGACAGTTTCAGGAGCTGTAATTTCACTTCTCCATCTAGGAATAACATGAGATCAGCCATGGTAGGGTCTCGTCGTTGTTGTTCCATCATATATAACACTTTCTTATCCCAGCGTGTACCTACTCCACCTTTCGGTAAAGTAGAAGCCACTGCTCTAATAACCATAGTGTTCTGATACTCATGAGACTTACCTAGCCAATCTAATTGTCTGCAGATCTCCTGGATCTCATCGGAAAACTCGATAATCCCGCTGCTAATAAACTTTCGGGGCGCTACTAACTTTGCATACAAATACCCAGCGATGTTATTCCTATTACCATACCTGATGTTTAGTGTATCCCAAACTTGTCTTAATCCGTCTGGATGTCCAATAAACTTTAACGCCATTAACTTGGGAGATCCTTCCAAACACTCGATGAGGTATCTAAGTTTTTCTCCATTAGATAGTACAGAGTTCTGTATGTTATCTTTGTAATATTCATTAAAAGGTAACCATTTCATCTCATCTCCATTGAACTTGACGATCTCTCCCACCTTTACTGCTTGCCGGGCTTCGGTTCTAGCCATTTGACGCGTAAAACTTTCTTGGGCCATCGTGTTATTTAATATCGAGTTATCGGTATATAAATTTCTCGGATTATGATCAGTTCTATATGGAATATCATTATCAACAGGTCTATAATTACCCTTAATAGGGTTCACTATAGGAGTTTCTACTTCGCTAGCAGTATAGATGCGTGTAGGCTCCACACCTTGCGCATGCGATACTTCAGACCTAACAGGTTGACACATTGTTACAGAGGGTGGTGGTATACCCCTTTGAGTATTTACTAATTTATCGCGTTCTAGCGCGATACTTTGCTGCACTTCTTGCAACTCGAGCCTACTTTCCCTTACTGTGCCCTTGAATTGCTGGACAGTCTCCTGCATCTGCCCGAGCAGGAGATCCATCCCCCGCCGTCTCTCATCCACCCATTCGACCGCCGAAGCGGGAGTCGCCAACGTTGTAGCGGGCGGACGAGGGACGACGGGCGACAAATTATGAATATTTCGCTCGGGGTCCAGAACCTGAACTGTCTCTTGGGCAGTTCTACGGGGCACAGGTAGCTTAGTGCTATGCAGAGGGAATTTAGAGGTAGTCTCAGGGAGCACAGGTGTGTCTATCACCGAAGGGGTGATTTCCAGAACAGGCCTAATTACTTCAGGCTCATCTACTATAGTAGGGAGTCTTTCTATTTTAATTATTTGGTCTGTGGGCTCTGTACTACCTAAGTTGGTGTTATTTAGTTGCCTTCTAACAGCTGGAGGCAAATCAGGCAATTTCTGTCGGTGGAATGTTCTTTTACGTCTGCTTAGACGAGATCTATTTCCATTGCCTTCAGTATCGGTGGTATCGCCTTCCTCAGATGATGTATATCCCTGTCTTTTGGGAGTAGATCGATTCATCATCTGCATATTACTAGCTGTTAACTGTTTATTTATGCAGTCTTGATTCTCCTGAATGTTTTCCAATTCTAATTGGATGGTTTCTTCAGCCGCTCTCCGTTCTGCTTCTGCCACTGCCTCTGTCGCTTTTCTTTCCGCTTCGGCCGCTGCCATTGCCGCCTTTCTTTCTGCTTCTGCCGCTGCCTTTTCCGCTGCCGCTTTTCTTTCAGCTTCGGCCGCTTTTGCCTCTGCCGCTGCCTCTGCCGCTGCCTCTGCCGCTGCCGCTTTTCTTTCTGCTTCTGCAGCTACCACTGCTGCTTTCTTTCTGTCTTCTATGCGTTTTTTCTTTACTTGCTCTTCTTGGACTCGTGTCAGGCGGAGTTGTTCATCAAATTTGGCCTGATTCGCAGCCCTCATTTCCACATCGATGGCATCCAACACAAGCTTGGTTCCTTCACTATTAGGGCTAAGTCCCTCTAACCTTCTCCTCAACTCGTCATCACCTAAAAAACGTTGATAGTCTGACAGATAGATGTCAATGGCATCCCTCTTATGCGGTTTCTCTGCCGTCGCTTCACTTTCCACTTGGGAAAAAGTAGCGTCTGTTGATTCTCCATGGGTTGAGCGCTCCTCCAGCTGAGTTTTCCACTGAGCTGTTCCTTGAACCTGGCGACTCACCCGTTGAAACCACGTTTTTACGGCAACTTGCAACGACGTGTCTTGTCTTCGTTTAGAAGCCTCCTCAAAGGCCGATAATATTAACCTGATTCGTAGAATTCTTTCTCTTACTTGATAAAGCAGCTGTCCCTGCTCTTGAGGTCCCTGAGGTTGTTGTAACAGTTGTTTTTCTACTCGCTCCATAGAGCTGAAGAATCCCTGTGCGTATCCGGCTGCGGACCTCTTCCACACAGCGGGATCTATGGTTTCTTTGGCTATTCCCATCCGGTGTATGTCTTCCCAGGCAGCTTCTGATAAATCAAACGGGAGTCCGGGTCCGGGGAAGTTCCATTGCGACTCGACCATGGACTTCAGTTCTTCTCTTGTGTATCCAGCATAACTATCTCTAGTTGAACGCTGGCTTCTCGCCCAATCGATCTGGTGTTCTTCCACAGCGATCAATAACCTGGTGAGTACGGCTGCAGGAAGGATGAGAAGGGGATCCGAATAAACCGCATCCGTCATCTTTGCTCCGCGCTCGGGTGTCAGCTCTACAGTATCATCACTACTGGAACTGTTGGGCCGCTGAGAAATAAGTTCTTGTCTCGCGGGTTGTTGCTGTTCTGCTGCTTCTTGGTCCCGCTTGACCTGAGCTCGAGTGCCTATGATAGACCTACGATGTTGGACCAGCCTAGGTTTGGTTATTACTACAGGAGGGATGACCTTCCTCACAGTGGGAGGTGAACTGAACTTACGACTAGACGGTTCTACGCCTCTATCTGAGTCGCAGATAGTTACATCTAATAAACTGTCTGACAGGTTCTGCTTAGTATCAGACATGTTTATGTATACAGTTGAATGTCTACTGCTGTATTACAGTCTGAGCAAGTCTAGTAACTCAGTATTAACTGCTAGCCTAGTAATTAATTACCGATACTGCTACTCAGTGTAGCGTGATATATATGATATATTAGAATACCTGTATGCTTATAGTATATATAACTATAAGTATTATTACAGACTAGGTTTATCACAGAATACCGGTATAATTTTAGCACAAATATATATAAATATATAATAGGCCTATCGGGAATACCGGTATACAGCTTACAGTTTGTAGTATATATAATTCTGGACTAGAATTAATTATAAGTACCGGTATAATTTCAGCCTAGATTTATAGAAATAAAGATAATAGGCCTATCGTAAATACCGGTATATCAATTATTTTAAATAATTGAATTTCTGAATTTTAGGGTTACTTGGTTACTTTAACTTACTTTATTACCGTTATTTAAGCAGTAGTCCAACTGATATTGAGACCTAATTGTTGTATGGTAGGCCTACTTATTTATAAATCGTTAGATTTGATTTATAATATATATATACCCGTTTTAATGGGTTTAGTCAATGTTTGAAATAAATGTTATTATTTCTGGGGTAATCACTATACAAAGCGGTACGCTTTCAGTGAAGTGTCACTTATAGGACACTAAAACAAATAATACTAATTTACCTAAGTTACTTAATACTACAAATTACGTACAATTCGGGTGAGATTACAATCTCTAAATAAACACAAAAATTTACAAAACACAAAATACGAATTTTCAGGGTAATTTTACAAGAAGTCTACAAACCAGCCTAACAAAGGGTTAGAATCTGGTTATTACAACGGACAGGGTACTGCGGTATTTGAAAATAATACATAGTAGTAAATACACTGCGTTGTCCAGATAGGAAAATACCACCGCCTGACGACCTATAGCCGTATCGCTATAGGTTCTACGTTATGTATCACGGAGTGTTCCTACCTAGAAGTTAATAGAGCTAATCGAACGTGCCTATCAACCACTTTACAACACAAATATAATGCCTACACTAATTACTTTCGGAAAGCACTGTACACTAAACCCTAAATTAGGTACGAGTACTTGTATAACATATAATCTGTAGTTAAATATACTTGAACAGCTAAAAGAACCACGGCATCTGCTGGAGTGACCGATGCACAAAATCACCAGTCTTTACCTACGCCAAGCAGCCCGTGTAGTACCGGGGTTAATTTAACTATAGCGGTATGTATAACAAACACAATAACTGTAGGAACAAACTTGGGGAATGAATGTTGCGGATAATCGCTAATCGATAAATAAATATTACGCTACGCGTACAAACTACTCAAACAAAATGCAGACCGAACACTGACAGACTACTATCAAGCCTAAACAAACTACGGTATATGCAGACTCCGAAATAATTAGGTAGTATGCGTTCTAACCCAGTAGTACGACTTATTCTTTAATTGGGGGTTTACCTTACAGCATTCGCTGCCCCTACTTCCTAACCGTTCTTTATCGGACAAGTGATCTACACACGCTGCAATCCGTTCAGACCTAACAACAGCCAGACAACTATCCAGCCTACAAATTATCTAAATAAATATTATACGCTACCCGTACAGACTTACACAAACAAAGTACAGACTAAACGATGGCAGACTACTCTCAAGCCCAAATAAACTACAGGACATGCAGACTCCGAAATGATTAGGTAGTATGCGTTCTAACCCAGTAGTACGACTTATTCTTTAGTTGGGGGTTTACCTTACAGCATTCACTGCCCCTACTTCCTAACCGTTCTTTATCGGACAGGCTCTACACACACTGTAATCCGTTCAGACCTAACAGCAATCAGACAACAGTCCAACCTACAAATTATCTGTACAATCTGATCAGGCTTACATGCCTTCTGTTCAATACTGGCCTACAAATAAATAAAACTGACAGAAATAGGCCTAAGTAAAATCCCAATAAAAACCAGGCGTCCCCGATTAATTATTAAGACCTACCGGCTTATAAAGATCAAATCGAATAATACTGCTGTACTTATACGGGAAGTACCGGTTAGGACAGTTGGGCCTACGGACCTACAGAAGTACCGGTTCTGGCAGTTGGACCTACGGACCTACGGAAGTACCGGTCCTGACAGTTGGGCCTACTGACCTACTGAAGTACTGTTCAGGTTTACCGGTTGACCGGTACTTTCAACTTTATTGCTTACTGCAATAAAGCTATATCCGTTATTGTTCGCGCTTTCAGACCTTTGGCAGTTTAACCCGCCAAATTATGATGTCTTCTAGATAATAAATCACTTTTAGTCTATGACAAGTATTTAATTCACTACACTAGTCGAAACCAATCTGTGCGCGATCATTCACCCGCTGGATATACCCGGGAGATTGGGTTCGACGGCTTAATCTTATTGCTATGTAAGCCTAATGTATTATTCGACTGACAGTATTATATAATCTCTGACAATATTATTCACCTTCGGGGAATATTAACAGTTCCTTTAGGACGTGGCGCTCTATCTATACAAACAGAGTTATGACTTAAACTACTCACAACGATATGGCTTAGTTATAATTCACATATATGGCGCATTCTTTAGGAAATGCTTCGTTATCAGTATCACTCATACACAATGCTGCACAATACTGCACACTGATCTGCCGATCTTCACTGATTTTAGTTATATATAAAAGGAACACGGACCGACTCATGTAGGGTCTATCAAATAACATTAGATTCACTTCAAACCACTTTAACATAAGTCACAATCGTTATATGTAACCTTTCTCTCTTACCTTCGGTATATCAAGAATATTGGGTTTCGGGGTTATTTATCGTTATTCCAAATATAATAATTCATCAACCATATTATGAAGAACTGACAGTAAATAGCAGTATAACAATATAAAAGTATGCACAGTGATTCAGTGTGCGTTAAGTTCATTAGTTTATGAGTTTGTTTTGTTTGTTATGATCAGTTTGGTTTGATAACGGATATATGCCCTTTATAATTAAGCCTACTAGTGTTAGACTAAAACAGGAAAGCACAAAATATTTACAAGCCGTTCTCTCCTGGCTCAGGAAAGAAAGACCAACAACACTGAAAACTGATAAGAATAACCTTATTTACAAAGGCTTCCACCCAACACAGAGAAAGAGCATAAAGATAGGAAAATTCAGTTCAGTAGATCTGTGATAGGTCGAAATCAAAATCAACTCAAATTCTATTGGCAGATACTTTCCCAAGCTGGTTGGACAATCAAACGTAGCCCAGATCCCTTCGCACAGCGAATCAGCCAATCAGCCGGTAGCTTGCGCTATTCGAGTTATAGATCCCTTTTTAGAGTATTCTAGCGACTGGGGGGGAACTGGTTAGCAAGGCAAACGAATCAGTTATCCCACAAAAGCTTTTACAATAATTTCTGACTAATATTATTCACTTTCGGGAAATATTAACAGTTCCTTTAGGACGTGGCGCTCTATCTAGGTAAACAGAGATATGACTTATACTAATCACAACGGCAAGTCGGTAAGGCTTATGATTCACGTATGAGGCGCATTCTTTAGGAAATGCTTAGTTATCAGTCACAATCAGGCACACTACCAGTAACACACAATACTGCTCACTAATTTGCCGACCGTCAATGAATTTTATCCTATATAAAGAGAACAGCAACGGACTCATGTAGTGCTTATCAAATAGCATTAAATTCACTACAAACCACAATAATATAAGTCGCAATCGCTATATATAACCCGTCTCTCTAACCTGTAGTGTATCAAGAAAATTGGGAAATTTGGGTTCTTTATAGATGTTATCCAAATAATATTCAACCAACTGATACAAAATATGACAACAGCAAACAGCAGCACAACAATGTATGTTGAACCGATAATGCAAGACTGAACGGAGTTGCACCGATAACAGTTATACGCTCTATAATTTAAGCCTACTAATGTTTCTTCTAAAGTATGAAAAACGAATTGACTCTAGAGCCGGTGTTCCTGGCCTAGATAGAAACAACACAACAGTAACAAGAAAAACAGTAAGACTGAACACTCCTAGCATGATCTGCCAAAATATCTCCACATCGACAGAAAAAATCGCTCTGATTGGCTGTTAAGCTAAACAAAGAACCATGTGTCCAATGGCCGTTTCCATGTCAGCAACCAGCTGTTAGATGTCGTAAGCTGAATCATCAAGGCTAAGCTGTGCCAGGGTATTTGGTGCATTGCGGGTTTTTTGCCTTACCATGTCCGCCAAAGCACACATATAGAAGAATGACGTTTATGTCCGTTAAAACACCTATAACGGTACCTTGCGGGCGAGGGGGATATATATATAGTTAGAGAGCTTTTTAGAGTATTCCAGCGCCTGGGGGGAAACTGGATTGCAAAGCAAAAGGGCCAGTTATATCCCACAGAAGCTTTTACAATAGGTGTAGTCCCATAGATATTAAAGTAATTTATGTGTCAATTTTCAGTAACGTGATGCACGGTCGTCATCAGGGTGTAATGGCAATCTCTGATCTCCACGGTACTTCAACCTGCAGATCTGTCTGCTGTCAGACAACAGGCAACAGCTTTTACTGCATACTGTTACTGTATAAACAGCAAACATCGTTCTGATTATTTATATTTATGACGAGTAAGGGTCTTCTTGATGAGCCACGGCTAAAGTCCCTTACTTGTAATAAATATTATAATTTGAGTATGCTTACGCCACGAAAGGCATCGATCCATTAGATGAACTTGTTCTGATTTATATGTTGCGGAGTAACCTAACAGCCATCATCGCGGGACTATAGTCGACACCAGCAACGACTCCCATCTGCCCCTCTTTATCAACCGTCATCCATGGGACTTGAACAGTACTTGATTACAGCATTGAAATGTTTTTGATGTTTTGTTTTGAAAGTAAAAAATATAGAAATCTGGAAGTTTTGTTTGTTTCAATTTTCAGGCAGTCACATCCCACCAACCCACAGTCCCATTCCCACTATCCCATGAACATCTGTTTCATTATAAGTGCATTTCTTTAGTATATCATCAGTGGCGGATCTAGGACCTAAATCCCATATCGGACAGTCGGAATAATTCCAATCTCGATGATAGGAATTAATCATTAAACCGATGAGATTCAAATCCCATCTCAAATTAACAGCAAAACAATAAACGAAATTCAATAGCTTACAGTTATATTTGATTGTGTTAAAAAAAGTTAAAAGAAAGAAGAAGTTAAATTTACGGAGCCCCTAAGGGGACATTAAAATAAATAAAAATTCTAACACGAACTTCGTGTTACTAACACGAACTTCGTGTTACTAAGACGAAGTTCGTGTTAGTAACACGAAGTTCGTGTTAGAATTTTTTTTTATTTTTAATGTCCCCTTAGGGGCTCCGTATAAATTGCATATCCATTAAAATATCATGAAATTGATACGGGACGGCAGTTTACAGTCGATTAAAAAGGCCACAGTAAGATTTATAAAATGAAGAATAAGTATAAAATCAACACACAATATTATCAATATAGATATTGAAGACATAATTCAATAAACAAATATTATAAATAAAATATATATTCCGTATTATTAATCAGTCTACATACTGTACAGCATTATAATCCAAACTTTTAAACAACTGGTAGAATTCGTGGAGTTGCACTAAATCCAATCGGCGGCATTGATTCTCAAATGTGGGCAGTCCAAATCAATGAAAGTGGTGGCCGGGATATGCTGATATGATAACCACGGAACCGGAACGGCGATCTCGTGGCATATGGCTCTATGCGCTGGACTGCTGGATGCTTTTTATAGTAAGATCGTTTAGCCAACTCTATTAGGCAACCAAAAACAAACAGCGTTACTAACAATTAATACATTAGATATAAATACATCAGAGACTGAGAGACTACCTTTGCCACTGGTTCAGTCCGGTATCATTGTTAGCGTTTTATGAACCACCTACACCCACTCATCCTCAGCTCAGACCCCCATGACGAGCGGTAACCCTAACCGTTGGTCGATTCCTCTTTGACTGGAAACATACGGTTCGGCCCATACAAAGTCATTATCCTCCATCATAAGATCTACAGTATGTATCGGTATATCGTTCAGTCGTTTTCTTCCATTGTCACTACTGTAGTAGTGATTGGCT
Source organism: Nemertoderma westbladi (assembly GCA_032718475.1). Taxonomy (NCBI): domain Eukaryota; kingdom Metazoa; phylum Xenacoelomorpha; order Nemertodermatida; family Nemertodermatidae; genus Nemertoderma; species Nemertoderma westbladi. The sequence continues at coordinate 46,390 of JAUCBJ010007588.1, forward strand.
CCGCTTCGTGGGTATTCCGGGTACCCCATTCGACGTATTCCCACCTCCCCCTTGTTGTTCCGGGTACCCCCGTTCGCCATGATTTTCGCATCTCCTTGCTGCCTTGTGGTTATTCCGGGTACCCCTGTTTGCCGTATTCGCTTCTCCTCGTGGTTGTTCCGGGTCCGGGTACCCCCGTTCGCATTTGCATCTCCTCGAGCAGTCGAGGAGGTTCCGGTCCAGGTACCGGTGTTCGCCGTACGTAGGCCTATTCATTCATAAATTGTTGTTTTTAAAGACCTACCTACACCTACCTACATTCACCCTACACGTGCATCTACATGTAGGCTACACCTACCTACATGTAGCCTCTATGTAGGCTATACCTCTACGCAAAAGTTATATCCCTTTCAGTAAATGGAAGCAATTCTTGCCAATTCTAAAGTGAAAGTAAATAATAGTATCACAAGGTTAATCACACCAAATACCAGTAATTCAACAGCGGTAGGCCTAACGGTACCGGTATTTGTAGCACGTCCTACTGTACTATACTACAGTACAGTGGGACTTGCCCTGAACCTATATTAATTAAGTGATATTATTTATATCACTTAGTAATGGTACATGCTAAAAAGTGGAATGAGCTAGAATGACCTAGAATGATCTAGAATGACCTAGAATGAGCTAGAATGACCTAAGAATGACCTAGAATGAGCTATGAGGAGATTATAGAATGCAAGAATGACCTAGAATGACCTAATAATCACCTAGAATGAGCTATGGGGATATAATAGAATGCAATACCGACCTATACCGAGCTGTAACAAGATAAGAATCGAGTCGTTTGAGTCAGGGATATGAATCGTTTTTTTCGAGAGCCAGCAATATGTCGTAGTATGGCGATTTCTAGTAAAGAGCAGGTAGTGGATAAGTTCTTTACATACAGCGCTTCGGTTTTGGAAACTACATACCGGAAGCCTATTAGTGCCGGACATAAACAAGGTAGTAAGCAGCATTCTTCTAAGCGAGCATATTACTACAAATAATAGTATTACTAATAATAATAGCTCATTCTAGGTGATTCTTATCTTGTTATAGCTCGGTATAGGTCGGTATTGCATTTTATCATCTCAACAGAGTTCGTTCTAGGTGATTCTTATGTCATTCTAGATAATTCTAGATCATTCTTGCATTCTATCATCTTCTCATAGCTAATTCTTAGCTCATTCTAGATCATTCTAGGTCATTCTAGATCATTCTAGATCATTCTAGGTCATTCTAGATCATTCTAGATCATTCTAGCTCATTCTACTTTTTAGCATGTACCCTTAGTAATATTTACTGAAAAAGTAACAGTAGGCCTAATATTGATCAAAATAAACAAAAATTACATAGATAACGTAGATAATGTACTGTATATGATTAAAATTATATAGATAACGTAGATAATGTACTGTATATGATTAAAATTACATAGATAACGTAGATAATGTACCGGTATATGATTAAAATTATATATCGTGGTAAATTCCTAAATTTTGTTGTTTATTTGTGATTTTCATTAAGATTAACTCTCTCTATCGTCTATAACAGAAGGGCTATACTGCAATAGAACAATCCTTGCGTTCTATTATTGGTCAGCAATTGGGATGAAGTAAAACATTAATTGATTTCGTAAAAAAAATTAAATTTCTTGATAAATAAATATTGTTCTTTATGAAAACATAATATGTTGTCTAATTAACGAAATTTAATGATATTTAGCTCATTTGGAAGCCACACATTCCAGCATTATAAATATGTAAATAAATCGTTATGAAACTCAAAGGAAGTTACTCTTTATGTAATCAGATGGCGTTCTCTGATTACGTTGCGGCACTCTTACTAAGAGTTTTTATGTGGATAGAAGGCCAATAGAGTATTTCCTTACTTTCTTACCGACCTACACCCTTGGGAGTGCAGATACAACAATTGGAATCGCAATACATAAGGAATACATGTCATAAATAAATAAAGAATGTATTTCGGAAAAGTATTTATTTAAACCTCAAGCATATAAATAAATCGCTTTCCAATGTTATTAAAGTTATGCTTCAAATTATCATTTTATACATTTGAATATCTGTTTAGACTGGTTGCCATAGTAACTAGATTTTCTAATTAACCTCAATCGGCTTGACTATGAGCCTTATAGTAGAGATTGATAAACCCCAAATTTATATCTAATTATTATCTATTGACATCATTTGTGGCGAATATTACAACGTTCACAGTCCCCCAACACCATATTATTTATTAGCCGTCAAATATTAGCCGACAGACAGACAAACCGACCTTTAAGACAGACAACGGTTGAAACAGCGGTGCCCGTATGCTAAGTTCGCTAATTCATAGCTCGTCTGGCCGCATGTAGACGCCGCTGTCATAATAGTATAAAACATAATGTTAATCAACATAGTGAAGTTTTATTGTTTACAAAAACAGAGGAAAATTTAGTGTTAGACAATCAAATATAATATTTAGCAACAAATAATCAAAACCACTCATTATTGGGTAAATTAATAACTCTATTAATTCAACTAAAATAATCATCCATACGTGATATTATTGAATAAATTTAAATATTAATCCTAATCTGGTAATTAATAAAATCAATCTACTGTAGCTTCAAGAATAAACATTTTGAATTTAAGTGAAACTCGAGAAAATATTTCGGCTACAAGAGTAAATATTTAATAATTATAATAGCAAACAAAAAACACAAATAATGTCTCATCTAAATCAATCATTATCACGTTGTATTATTTAAAAATAAAATGTTATGTGTGTTATTATTTATTAAGGGGGGGGGGGGGGGGGGGTCTAATTTTCTGACCAAAAAGTCACATTTTTTAAACATAATATCCTATCTGATGAGGAATTTCATGTTGAATCCAAATCTGGAATCTATTTTTCAATATTTCGCTTAGTTTTCGAGATATCGGCAACCACTAAGGTTCCACCTTAGTGTAGTGGTTGCATTGAATTCACATCTCCTGTAGGTCGTGGGTTCGATCCTCACTTGGGCCAGGGCAGTTTTCGTTTCCGCACGAATGCTTTAAAGGGACCAGCCAGGGCGCATCTCTGCCTTGCTACCACTTAAGTGGTAGCTAAATGAGTACTGGAGTTTCCTCTGGGGAGTAAAGTTCTGGGGGGACCGCACTGGAAATACGTCGTCAGACTTTGTGAGTAATCACTGGCCTAGCGGCCGAAGAAAATTTACTTTTTTTTATCTGGGGTAGAAGATACTGGCACCGATATATCGCGTTATTAATCTCCAGTTGTAGTCGTAATACGATTTTAGGCGCATTCGAAAGCTCTTTTCTCAGAGAACAAAGTTACCATTTGGTTTGACAAACTCTTGAAAGGTGGCTGAGCAATCAAAATCAAAACCTTAATCAAATTAGTAAGCATATTATTTTTCGGCATCAGATAGGATAAAATTTGACTATTTGTTCGGAGAATCCCCCCCCCCCCCCCCCCCCCCCCTAATAAACTTATAATATTTAAACTAACTACGAAATAGTCTATTACTTTCATAGAATGTAAATAACACGATCGTTCACAGCGACTAAATAAAATAATTAATGGTACAGTTTGTGAAAAAGCAATAATTATTGGTTTGCGCACCTCAGAATGATAATTCGATTACACGAAACTAATTACAACATATAAACTCATAATATATTCCTAATAAAGACACTAAAAACAACCACAGCAATAAATTGTAAAAACTGGAACGCAGGTATTTATCTATTTACAACTTAGGAACTATAATATTCATCTATAAATAGCAATGTTTGCCCTTTTGGGCGGTGAATAATATTATAAATCATAATTGAACACTAGAAAGAGGACAAATACCAGCCAAAAAACTACGTAAACCTCTATAATAATAGTCAGTCAGTGCAGCCAACGTCTCTGGTACCACCCAGAACGAGCAGTAACGTTTACCCTTGTGTGTGTTGTGTGTTAGTTAATAAAAACAAAACAGTAGTGAACAAATGGTAAAAATATAGGGAATATCCAATATTAATTGTAAAATCTATCAAGAGAGATTAGCTCATTAACTTTCCATCTCACCAAATCCCTAATTAATAAACTCAATGCGCCCGAAAATTATGACTCACCACTACAATATGACAAATATTACTCATTAAACACAATATTCTTGCAAATTAGTTTCCAATTATTATTTAAACATTCAACACAATAGTTTCTTAGGAACCCACTATAGTACTAAATAGACCCCTACCCCTCCACACACAAAGGATATACCGCTGGGTACCGCTAGATGGCTCCACTCCATATACTATGTTGGCCGGAGCTTCTATGACGTCATCGCACGGATGCCGATTATAGCGAAAGCGATGGTAGCAACGGTTGCTAGCGGCCTATTTGAGCCGTTCTGCTTCGCTAGCATAGGGTAGACACGTGTCGCTGTTTCCGGATCAATGTTGTCTGCATATGCAGTGCATTTCACCTGGTGAGATGTAATAAATAAATACATGCAGGTATGAATGCCTGAAAGGGCATTTGTAATACGAGAATCACAGCAATATCCGCTGTTTCTACGATCCGCGGATCCGCTGTTTCTAGGATCCGCGGATCAAACTGGGTCCGTCATTGCTTCTATGGGATCCGCAACAGGATCCGCGGATTTTTCTAGGATCCTCATTTTACATTAGTTCGGCCTGAAACACAAAATCCCAAAAAGAACAGCGAAAATTAGACATTAGCCGACTCAACCTGCAACATTAGGCGACTCAACCTGCAACATTAGGCGACTCAACCTGTAACATTAGGCGACTCAACCTGTATCATTAGGCAACTCAACCTGTAACATTAGCCGAATCAACCTGCAACATTAGGCGACTCAACCTGTAACATTAGGCGACTCATCCTGTATCATTAGGCGACTCAACCTGTAACATTAGGCGACTCAACCTGTCACATTAGGCGACTCAACCTGTAACATTAGGCGACTCAACCTGTAACATTAGGCGACTCAAACTGTTTTATTAGGCGACTCAACCTGTAACATTAGGCGACTCAACCTGCAACATTAGGCGACTCAACCTGTAACATTAGGCGACTCAACCTGTATCATTAGGCGACTCAACCTGTAACATTAGCCAACTCGACTCAGCCTGTAAAATAGGCGACTCAACCTCTAAACATTAGCCGACTCGACTCATCCTGTAACAATAGGCGACTCAACCTGTAACAATAGGCGTCTCAACCTGTAATATTAGCCGACTCAACCTGTATCATTAGGCGACTCAACCTGTAACATGAGGCGACTCAACCTGTATCATTAGGCAACTCAACCTGTAACATTAGCCGAATCAACCTGCAACATTAGGCGACTCAACCTGTAACATTAGGCGACTCATCCTGTATCATTGGGCGACTCAACCTGTAACTGTAACATTAGGCGACTCAACCTGTCACATTAGGCGACTCAACCTGTAACATTAGGCGACTCAACCTGTAACATTAGGCGACTCAACCTGTAACATTAGGCGACTCAACCTCTAAACATTAGCCGACTCGACTCAACCTGTAACATTAGGCGACTCAACCTCTAAACATTAGCCGACTCGACTCAACCTGTAACAATAGGCGACTCAACCTGTAACAATAGGTGTCTCAACCTGTAATATTAGCCGACTCAACCTGTATCATTAGGCGACTCAACCTGTAACATTAGGCGACTCAACCTGTATCATTAGGCAACTCAACCTGTAACATTAGCCGAATCAACCTGCAACATTAGGCGACTCAACCTGTAACATTAGGCGACTCATCCTGTATTATTGGGCGACTCAACCTGTAACTGTAACATTAGGCGACTCAACCTGTCACATTAGGCGACTCAACCTGTAACATTAGGCGACTCAACCTGTAACATTAGGCGACTCAAACTGTTTCATTAGGCGACTCAACCTGTAACATTAGGCGACTCAACCTGCAACATTAGGCGACTCAACCTGTAACATTACGCGACTCAACCTGTATCATTAGGCGACTCAACCTGTAACATTAGCCGACTCAACCTGCAACATTAGGCGACTCAACCTGTAACATTAGGCGACTCAACCTGTATCATTAGGCGACTCAACCTGTAACATTAGGCGACTCAACCTGTCACATTAGGCGACTCAACCTGTAACATTTGGCGACTCAACCTGTAACATTAGGCGACTCAAACTGTTTCATTAGGCGACTCAACCTGTAACATCAGGCGACTCTACCTGTCACATTAGGCGACTCAATTAGGCGACTCAACCTGTTGCATTAGGCAACTCAACCTGCTACATTAGGCGACTCAACCTGTAACATTAGGCGACTCAACCTGTTACATTAGGAAACTCAACCTGCAACATTAGACGACTCAACCTGTTACATTAGGCGACTCAACCTGTAACAATTAATAGGCGTCTCAACCTGTAATATTAGCCGACTCAACATGTATTATTAGGCGACTCAACCTGTAACATTAGGCGACTCAACCTGTAACATTAGGCGACTCAACCTCTAAACATTAGCCGACTCGACTCAACCTGTAACATTAGGCGACTCAACCTCTAAACATTAGCCGACTCGACTCAACCTGTAACAATAGGCTACTCAACCTGTAACAATAGGCGTCTCAACCTGTAATATTAGCCGACTCAACCTGTATCATTAGGCGACTCAACCTGTAACATTAGGCGACTCAACCTGTAACATTAGGCGACACAACCTCTAAACATTAGCCGACTCGACTCAACCTCTAAACATTAGCCGACTCGACTCAACCTGTAACATTTGACGACTCAACCTCTAAACATTAGCCGACTCGACTCAACCTGTAACATTAGGCGACTCAACCTCTAAACATTAGCCGACTCGACTTAACCTCTAACATTAGGTGACTCAACCTGTAACAATAGGCGTCTCAACCTGTAATATTAGCCGACTCAACATGTATCATTAGGCGACTCAACCTGTAACATTAGGCGACTCAACCTGTAACATTAGGCGACTCAACCTCTAAACATTAGCCGACTCGACTCAACCTGTAATATTAGGCGACACAACCTCTAAACATTAGCCGACTCGACTCAACCTGTAACAATAGGCGACTCAACCTGTAACAATAGGCGTCTCAACCTGTAATATTAGCCGACTCAACCTGTATCATTAGGCAACTCAACCTGTAACATTAGGCGACTCAACCTGTAACATTAGGCGACACAACCTCTAAACATTAGCCGACTCGACTCAACCTCTGAACATTAGCCGACTCGACTCAACCTGTAACATTTGACGACTCAACCTCTAAACATTAGCCGACTCGACTCAACCTGTAACATTAGGCGACTCAACCTCTAAACATTAGCCGACTTGACTTAACTGTAACATTAGGTGACTTAACCTTCGCCATTTGCACAATTCTCAAAATGATTTCCACGACAATTTTGCTGACACAAACAAATTATATACAAATAAAATATATTATACAAACAAACCAAGTATTTTATATTCATAGATTAGGTTTACTTACTTGTACGATATTATCGGGTTCTATGTCAACCTGGACGGCTACTACAGGGCTACGGAAGTCCTCCTGGTTTAGGTAGGGATAATACTTGATAGGAATAGTCTGCGAGTTGGGGAAATATTTAAATTCTGCCTTCGGGGGGTCATCTTGGTTTCTTCGCTGTAGGAAAAAAATATATAAAATTTAAATGTTTCAGAAATATTACAAACAATTAATTCTAACTTTTACACCTCAACTTTTTATACTTTTTACTTTTATATTCTTTCGAACATTACTATTTTCTTATTTTTTTACAGATGTTTTTGGTATATTTTTTAAGGGATATGTTATGTGTTCAACGCAAAAGGTAAACTCTTATTATGTATTTGGGAAAATGTATATCTAGGAAAAAGTGAAATAAGACACCAAAACACTTTTTTGAGACCAACATCTCCCCTTCAGTTCTCATTTTCCAGTTCGTCAACATTCTCTATACAACTTAATTTATTGGGGCAAAATGTCTGAAAGTGAAAACCTTATCCCACTTCGTTATTAATAATGCTTTTCGGCTGTCTCTTGGCAGATGTGTATTAGACCATAGGGTGTGTCTGAGGAGGACGCCGAACAACCTGCAGTTCTCCACAAGGCCGCTAAGGGGTGAAATATCTGAAATTTAAAACCTTTTCTCATTTCGATGTTTATAATGGTTTTTTGCTGATACTTGGCAGAGGTTTACTACACCATAAACTGTGTCTTTGGGAACCCGTTGACCCGTCTGCAGTTCTCCAATCTGCCGCTAGGGGACGAATTGTCTGCAAGTTAAATCTTTCTCCTATTTAAATTATTTAGAGTTGATTCTTGGCATTCCAAAAGTACCTACTACAGTACTAAATAAACTATAGGTTGTGTTTGTGAGGATGGTTACTCTTTAGTTCTACAGTAGGCTGGTGAACTAAAAAGCCTGTGGCCCTTGGTGTTGGGTTTTTGTGGTTCCCTATTCAAATAACATACAGTATGCCGCAGGAACAATGGTGTATCTACGTACATTGGTCTCCCAAGAATATGGTATCGTCTGCAGTCAGGGAACAACGTGGTCTTCGGTCAATATAGTAGAATGGGTTCAAAAAGGATATGTTTAACGGTGACAGACGCCAGAGCCCGGCTTGAGCTTTAAAAGAACATTTATGAGTCCGGCTTGAGCTTTAAAAGAACATTTATGAGTCCGGCTTGAGATTTAAAAGAAAAATTATGAGTCCGGCTCGAGCTTTAAAAGAACATTTATGAGTCCGGAATGAGCTTTAAAAGAACATTTATGAGTCCGGCTTGAGCTTTAAAAGAACAATTATGAGTCCGGCTCGAGCTTTAAAAGAACATTTATGAGTCCGGAATGAGCTTTAAAAGAACATTTATGAGTCCGGCTTGAGCTTTAAAAGAACAATTATGAGTCCGGCTTGAGCTTTAAAAGAACATTTATGAGTCCGGCTTGAGCTTTAAAAGAACAATTATGAGTCCGGCTTGAGCTTTAAAAGAACAATTATGAGTCCGGCTTGAGCTTTAAAAGAACATTTATGAGTCCAGCTTGAGCTTTAAAAGAACATTTATGAGTCCGGCTTGAGATTTAAAAGAAAAATTATGAGTCCGGCTTGAGCTTTAAAAGAACAATTATGAGTCCGGCTTGAGCTTTAAAAGAACAATTATGAGTCCGGCTTGAGCTTTAAAATAACATTTATGAATCCGGCTTGAGCTTTAAAAGAACAATTATGAGTCCGGCTTGAGCTTTAAAAGAACATTTATGAGTCCGGCTTGAGCTTTAAAAGAACATTTATGAGTCCGGCTTGAGCTTTAAAAGAACATTTATGAGTCCGGCTTGAGCTTTAAAAGAACATTTATGAGTCCGGCTTGAGCTTTAAAAGAACATTTATGAGTCCGGCTTGAGCTTTAAAAGAACATTTATGAGTCCGGCATGAGCTTTAAAAGAACATTTATGAATCCGGCTTGAGCTTTAAAAGAACAATTATGAGTCCGGCTTGAGCTTTAAAAGAACAATTATGAGTCCGGCTTGAGCTTTAAAAGAACAATTATGAGTCCGGCTTGAGCTTTAAAATAACATTTATGAATCCGGCTTGAGCTTTAAAAGAACAATTATGAGTCCGGCTTGAGCTTTAAAAGAACATTTATGAGTCCGGCTTGAGCTTTAAAAGAACATTTATGAGTCCAGCTTGAGCTTTAAAAGAACATTTATGAGTCCGGCTTGAGCTTTAAAAGAACATTTATGAGTCCGGCTTGAGCTTTAAAAGAACATTTATGAGTCCGACTTGAGCTTTAAAAGAACAATTATGAGTCCGGCTTGAGCTTTAAAAGAACATTTATGAGTCCGGCTTGAGCTATAAAAGAACATTTATGAGACCAGAATGAGCTTTAAAAGAACATTTATGAGTCCGGCTTGAGCTTTAAAAGAACATTTATGAGTCCGGCATGAGCTTTAAAAGAACATTTATGAATCCGGCTTGAGCTTTAAAAGAACAATTATGAGTCCGGCTTGAGCTTTAAAAGAACATTTATGAGTCCAACATTAGCTTTAAAAGAACATTTATGAGTCCGGCTTGAGCTTTAAAAGAACATTTATGAGTCCGGCATGAGCTTTAAAATAACGATTATGAGTCTGGCTTGAGCTTTAAAAGAACATTTATGAGTCCGGCTTGAGCTTTAAAAGAACATTTATGAGTCCGGCTTGAGATTTAAAAGAAAAATTATGAGTCGGCTTGAGCTTTAAAAGAACATTTATGAGACCGGAATGAGCTTTAAAAGAACATTTATGAGTCCGGCTTGAGCTTTAAAAGAACATTTATGAGTCCGGCTTGAGCTTTAAAAGAACAATTATGAGTCCGGTTTGAGCTTTAAAAGAACAATTATGAGTCCGGCTTGAGCTTTAAAAGAACATTTATGAGTCCGGCTTGAGCTTTAAAAGAACATTTATGAGTCCGGCTTGAGCTTTAAAATAACATTTATGAGTCCCGCTTGAGCTTTAAAAGAACATTTATGAGTCCGGCTTGAGCTTTAAAAGAACAATTATGAGTCCGGCTTGAGCTTTAAAAGAACATTTATGAGTCCGGCTTGAGCTTTAAAAGAACATTTATGAGACCGGCATGAGCTTTAAAAGAACATTTATGAGTCCGGCTTGAGCTTTAAAAGAACATTTATGAGTCCGGCATGAGCTTTAAAAGAACATTTATGAGTCCGGCATGAGCTTTAAAATAACGATAACGATTATGAGTCTGGCTTGAGCTTTAAAAGAACATTTATGAGTCCGGCTTGAGCTTTAAAAGAACATTTATTAGTCCGGCTTGAGCTTTAAAAAGAACATTTATGAGTCCGGCTTGAGCTTTAAAAGAACATTTATGAGTCCGGCTTGAGATTTAAAAGAAAAATTATGAGTCGGCTTGAGCTTTAAAAGGACATTTATGAGTCCGGAATGAGCTTTAAAAGAACATTTATGAGTCCGGCTTGAGCTTTAAAAGAACATTTATGAGTCCGGCTTGAGCTTTATGGGTGAAAAGAACATTTATGAGTCCGGCTTGAGCTTTAAAAGAACATTTATGAGTCCGGCTTGAGCTTTAAAAGAACATTTATGAGTCCGGCTTGAGATTTAAAAGAAAAATTATGAGTCCGGCTTGAGCTTTAAAAGAACAATTATGAGTCCAGCTTGAGCTTTAAAAGAACATTTATGAGTCCGGCTTGAGCTTTAAAAGAACATTTATGAGTCCGGCTTGAGCTTTAAAAGAACATTTATGAGTCCGGCTTGAGCTTTAAAAGAAAATTTATGAGTCCGGCTTGAGTGATACAGTGCTGCTTGGAAAATATACTAACTGCATTGTTCGCTGTAGTTTTAGCCTATTACAGAGCATTTGCTATAGAGTGGGTCTATATACGTTAAATAATACTTCGGTCTGTCCAAAACTGCTGCTTAGATTTTAGAATGCTACTGATGGCAGCTGATATAGATCTACATTCCTTAGACCCCAAGCGGCCCATTTCTTTATATACCGTGGAAGAGTAGTAGTAGGTATATTGGGGTCGATGTTAAACATTAAAACCCCAGTCGCAAGTCCCATCCGTTACAATCGAAAATTTTTAATTTGTCATCTTCACTTACAGAGTGGACCTGGACATGCTGATTAAAATAGTCGAATCCCCCTAACTGCGTTATTATGTTCCTACTAGGGTTGAGATTTAGTTTTGTTCTTACTGTGTTGATTGTTATGGGCGTTGGCATTATATTTCAATAATACCCGGTATGTAAACCACAATGTAAAGAAGTTAGTACTAATGTATTAAAAATGTTCATTGAGTTGTTAGTAGTATCACATAACAACCACTAGAACGCCATTAAGATGTATTTAAACGAACCAGTCTTACACAGACTCTAAGAAACAGATGGGATTGGAAGATGCAAACCAAGAATGACTTACATCAACCAAATAAACTGCCTCCCATAAAGAGGGGTGGCCCAAAAGATCGTGAAATGTTCCATTAAGTTTACCCAACAGCCGTTGGTACTCAGCTGGCAGCCACCCTGGTTGAGTTTTCTGTTTTTGTTAGTTTAATCGACAGCTGTTGTAAACGTCCCAGATATACAAAACCTACTAAGCCTTTACATTACAATTGAGCTTAGCCTAAGTTGATGACAGTATTATAACGATGACAATTAGGCCCTATAGATACATACGATATATAAATGATGTACTGCTTGTTACACTAACTGACTGAATAGAGATAGAACAATAATAATATAATTAATGTACGTAACTCAAAATGACATAAGTATTGAAATGTTGATCAGCTGTAAAAGTGTAGCTGTGGGTATTTAATTTCGCGTTCCTTAATGTTGATAATATGGTAATATTTCGAATATCGCACATCGAATCGTTCCCAACTTTTTTATTCAACAACTAGATACTAATTGATAAATAGTCGCGTTTACAATTATCCAATACATGCGAGTAGTTTGAAGCCATTTGGTGGTTATACATACATACATACATACATACATACATACATACATACATACATACATACATACAAACATCCATCGTGTTTTTGCCGGCCTCAGCTTTAGACAAAAACTACCCAGTCTAAAGACAGGTTCGTTATAATGATACCATGTCACAATCACAAAGGCACATTCTCGATGGATCATCAACCTGCGAACTCTGACCCGGGGTCGAACCTAGGGACTTGGATTGGAACCACACTATATCATCCATAGATCAAACTGAAAACTAAATTACATTTAATAACCCAACCATCATTTACATCTACACTAACTATATCATTTATTGGTTTTTAAATATAAAAAAAACAATACAATATTGAATAATAATAGAAACACAAACCTTGTGAATACAATGTATATAGACAGCCTCCGATGTGTCCTCACCAATGGTTATTCCGAGTTCCTTTTCAACCTCAGCTTTCTTATCCTTTAGACCCTTCGGTTTGAAATGGAACACCTATTGAATGAGAAAAATATGTAGTGATATCGGTGTGAAAAGTAGCACTTTATGGTATGGTATTGAAGATCTGAGTGAATTTACTTTTTCTTACAGTTAATCGAGAATTACAACATTATTCCTTTAATATTGAGTCAATTGATTTACAATCAATTGAAAATGAAGACGTTATTTAATAATGATCAGGGAAGGGAAGTTCTAAATATTTTGGTTTTCTTCAATTACAATATTTCATTCGTTTCTTAATGTTACAATTTTGGAATAAAATATATTTTGATCCGCGTGTGTCGTCTTATTCACGATAGTATGACGGGGGGGGGGGGGTATAAGTATTGGGTTAGTTTGATTTTTAGGTTAGGTTGGTTGGTCAGACACAAATCCTAACTATGCCCATAATCTAAGATTTACAGCGGAGCCGGACATAATGTAAACCAAACAAAAACTGCTACAATTATGACTTATATATACACATCGGTGTAGTGGTTGTATTGAAATAATTTCTCTCCGGAGGTTCAACCCACGCATGGGGGCCAAGGCAGTTTTCGTTTCGACACGAATGCTTTGAAGGGTCTACCTGGGGCGCATCTCTGCCTTGCATCCTTAAATGGTAGCTGAATGAGAACTGGAGTTTCCGCTGGGGAGTATAGTTCTGGGGGGACCGCACTGGAAATAAGTCGTCAGACTTTGTGAGTAATCACTGGCCTAGTGGCCTAACGACTTAGGGGGGACAAACTTTGTTCCAATTTGGAGGAAATATTTTATATTTCAACTACCGATTATAACAAAATTATAACAAAATTTGAGAAATAACAAACTAACTTCCTATTAAATATCATTATTTACAGAGATCAAATTAATTAATATTTTAGGTAGATAAAGCAACTTTACTTTATTTAAAGAGAAATAAACTTAATAACAAGGAAATAAACTTACGCGATTAAGTCGAATAAAGAGACATGGTTTCAGGGACCCTCCGTAGCCCCAGTCGTCTGCTTTACCGTTGTTATAGTCACAATTACCTAATTCTGACTCATCGAAATAACACGTGTTGTTTTTATCGACTACGGCACAACTCGTGTCATCAGGTACAGTAGCATCCGCCTGTTAAATTTGAAACAAATATAGAAAGTGAGTTAAAACCAAAAATAGTATTTAATAGAAATAATAAAACAGATAAAAATGGACAAATAACGTTTTGGTTATCTGGAAGTAGAATAGAATATCTGAGTAGAAAGCTTCAAAATATCGTAGTAGAATGCATCGTTAGTCGTTTATAATCAACTAATACGGACTTACACAACACAACGTGTATCTTTTAGGTGGTGCATGATGCAAGTATGTATGTATAGGGTGATGGTAACACCGGGCTAGTAAACCACTGGGATGACCACAAAATTCGTGCCGAAATGACCTCTAAAAGGCACAGAAAAAGTCCCGACTCAAACAAACTACAGCGGCCAAGAATGCAGTTAAGGAGGGGGGGGGGGGGGGGGGGGGGGGGGTATACCCCCACTCAGGTAAAATTTTCAAATTATTGTTTCTTTATATTGTATTGTACCCGTACCCGTACCCGTACCCGTACCCGTACCCGTACCCGTACCCGTACCCGTACCCGTACCCGTACCCGTACCCGTACCCGTACCCGTACCCGTACCCGTACCCGTACCCGTACCCGTACCCGTACCCGTACCCGTACCCGTACCCGTACCCCGAACCTGTACCGTACCCATACCCGTACCTGTACCCCGTACCTGTACCCCGTACCCGTACCCGTACCCGTACCCGTACCCGTACCCGTACCCGTACCCGTACCCGTACCCGTACCCGTACCCGTACCCGTACCCGTACCCGTACCCGTACCCGTACCCGTACCCGTACCCGTACACGTACCCGTACCTGTACCCCGTACCTGTACCCCGTACCCGTACCCCGTACCCGTACCCGTACCCGTACCCGTACCCGTACCCGTACCCGTACCCGTACCCGTACCCGTACCCGTACCCGTACCCGTACCCGTACCCGTACCCGTCCGTACCCCGAACCTGTACCGTACCCATACCCGTACCTGTACCCCGTACCTCTACCCCGTACCCCGTACCCGTACCCGTACCCGTACCCGTACCCGTACCCGTACCCGTACCCGTACCCGTACCCGTACCCGTACCCGTACCCGTACCCGTACCCGTACCCGTACCCGTACCCCGAACCTGTACCGTACCCATACCTGTACCCCGTACCTGTACCCCGTACCCGTACCCGTACCCCGTACCCGTACCCGTACCCGTACCCGTACCCGTACCCGTACCCGTACCCGTACCCGTACCCGTACCCGTACCCGTACCCGTACCCGTACCCGTACCCGTACCCCGAACCTGTACCGTACCCATACCCGTACCTGTACCCCGTACCTGTACCCCGTACCCGTACCCGTACCCGTACCCGTACCCGTACCCGTACCCGTACCCGTACCCGTACCCGTACCCGTACCCGTACCCGTACCCGTACCCGTACCCGTACCCGTACCCGTACCCGTACCCGTACCCGTACCCCGAACCTGTACCGTACCCATACCTGTACCCCGTACCTGTACCCCGTACCCGTACCCGTACCCCGTACCCGTACCCGTACCCGTACCCGTACCCGTACCCGTACCCGTACCCGTACCCGTACCCGTACCCGTACCCGTACCCGTACCCGTACCCGTACCCGTACCCGTACCCGTACCCGTACCCGTACCCGTACCCGTACCCGTACCCGTACCCCGAACCTGTACCGTACCCATACCCGTACCTGTACCCCGTACCTGTACCCCGTACCCGTACCCGTACCCGTACCCGTACCCGTACCCGTACCCGTACCCGTACCCGTACCCGTACCCGTACCCGTACCCGTACCCGTACCCGTACCCGTACCCGTACCCGTACCCGTACCCGTACCCGTACCCGTACCCGTACCCGTACCCGTACCCGTACCCGTACCCCGAACCTGTACCGTACCCATACCTGTACCCCGTACCTGTACCCCGTACCCGTACCCGTACCCGTACCCGTACCCGTACCCGTACCCGTACCCGTACCCGTACCCGTACCCGTACCCGTACCCGTACCCGTACCCGTACCCGTACCCGTACCCGTACCCGTACCCGTACCCGTACCCGTACCCGTACCCGTACCCGTACCCGTACCCGTACCCGTACCCGTAATGGAATCTATGCGGATATACTGCGCGATTTATTAACAACTAACGTATGGTTTCAGGAAGGATTTGATGTACTCTGTGTACCGTTTGTATGACTCCTCATCTCTCACGTCGTATTCTATAGCCAGACTAGAGTAGGCATCCCTCACACGTGGTAGAATACCCAATCCTAGGAACATTAATAGAAATAATTAACTCGATTTATCAAGGAAAACTTAAATTAGTTGTCGCCAATAAGTCTGGTGCTATACTAAGGTCGAGCGAGTTGGAACACTGGAAATGAGATCCTACAACTTTGTGATTAATACGGATTCATGTCTTAAATTCATTAAATCCTCGGTTTTTTTTACTTAGTATGTATCAAGGATGTTATTACGTTACTTACGTTACGGTATCTTTTCAGGAATACCGTAGCTCAATATTTTTCCGTAACGTAAACCGTAACGTAATAACTTTTTCAATACCGTAACGTAATATTCTAATATTACTGTATATTTTTACCGTAACCCGTAACAGCCTAATATTTGTTTTATCTACCAAGCAATCATGTTGGACAAAAAAGTAAATCTTTCGACAAAAAACTTT